>JAQFZQ010002781.1:0-12686 GCA_034696005.1 Glomeris marginata | reverse complement strand
GCCAGTCTGCATGTTTATTGTAGGAGGTCCAGGAGCACAGTGTACAGAAACTGGGGAGAGCAGGGTATTTATACAAATGCAGACAAAGGAACAAGGATGACAACTGGTTATTTCGCAACCATAACGTAATTAGACTATACGAAGTGCAAGTAACAATTCTCAGAACAGATTACACAATAACAATTATTACGCAATAACTCAGGTTATAACACATATTTTCTATGCATTCCTGCTATTTTTCTTCTTTTAGCTGGTATCTGTCTTATCCGAGGTGCAACTCTCGCTCGTTCTGTTGGGATTAAAAGATTTCGAAGGGAGTCAGAGAATCATTATTGGGGGGGGGGGGATATAGTAAATGACGACACATGGTCCAGTTGGTTTTGCGAAAATTCGTGAGCTGCATAATTTTCTTTGAACTATATACTATGAGAAAGCACCATTTGTTCCCTCCCACGCGTGTTGAGTTGCCATTGTTTGGCGTTTGGCGCCAATAGGACGTCTCCTTTCTCTTTTTCTTTGCTTGGAAGAAAAGGCAGTTGGAGGATATGATGAGGCACGTTAATTAGTTTCATCCTTGGTGTGATTTATCACAATTTTACATGCACAATCGCTCGGTGGTTGCAAATTGCAACGCAAGCATGAGCCAACCCCAATCCAGGCTATGATTGGTATTCAGCAACAGCCCCTTTGCGAATATTTGTAGACACATTCTCGCCATATTTTGCATCGCATCTTTCAACAAGATCTTGTATTTAAGCATGAAAAGCGAAATCGTCTTCCGCTTGTCGTCATTTGTTCAGCTGTTTGTTACCGCCTTGCACATTTTTCCCATCCTTTCCATCTCGCAAATGGCGAGTGCGAGACTTTTAGAAATGAGCCAAATTACACTTCGGACCAGTAACGGTAATTGGGAATTTCGTTTGCCGTATAATTAGTCCGGGTAATTATCAAACCGTCGGCTGAAGAGGTGCTGATTTATTCATGCAGAAATTTGTCTTAATTGCGCACAGAAATGCAAGGCGTTCTTAATTTACAAGCCGTAATTGCACAAAATATTTTATCAAACGCAACTGTTCTTGCATGCATGTGCTGTATATTGCTCGGGTAATTAAATTACATTTAGCAATGACATTCAAAATGGGATATTTTAAAAGAAAAACAGTTCAAATGTCTAATAATAACACGCTCTTGTATTAGTAGGTAGGCTATTTCAGATGAAATATCTGTGTGGCTTATGGAGAGGTTTCACTGTAATTTCTGCAACATGTGAATTTGTCGATTTTATTTCCAATCTACCAAACCAGGCTGCACACTATACTATCAATATCAAATATAATGGATAATTATAATGGAATTTGGGCAAGTGCTATACAAGGGCATGACGAGTGAACTGAATATAGTATGGGATTGTTGAAAATTACACAGATGATTTTCGTATGCAATCCATGTGCTGAAATCTGTGTGCCAGTGGTGGAAATGAAACTTCCAATTATGAAGTTTATGCTGCAATAAATGCATTATTTTTGTGTCAACTAGGTTTATGGGGAATGCACATGCTTTACATGGATGCATGCGTGACATGTGTTGAATACATAATATACTGGATAAAATGCAACAAAGACGCTATCAAGGAAATACATTTGTATTGCTTAAGGAAAATCCTAAGCACATTTTGCATGTGATAAATCGTCTGCTGGTATAGCAATGTTCTTGGTCTATGCATAAATAATCAAAATTAGTTTATTATTTATATTAAAGTCGGCTTGGCTAGCTACATAATTAATTAGGTAGCTATGATCTGTGTATGCACTGCATATACTCATTGGCAAAACAACAGCTCCAGCACTGGGTATAGATTGTTTTTGTTAAAATGTTATAGTACTGAAAGTGCAGTTTTGCAGTGGCGCCACTACGGTGGCTAAGTTGCGAATTACCATTGACTGGTATATGGTGGGATATGTACTTCCTTGCAAATTGTAAAAACTACAATGAAACATAAAATTATAGCAGCAGGTAAAACTCTGATTGTATCATTTTTAGCTTGTTCTTAGCAATACTGAGATCAAATAGCTTCAAATAGCTGCAAATGTTGTGTGTATTTATCATAGGGTATCTACAAAATACTTGCAGGCAAGTCATGTACTGCAATTTCAGTTGCAAGCTTCTTGCAAATAGTAGGCCTATCTATCAGGAATACACTATAGAAGAAAGTATAAGAATATTCAACAAATGCGCTATGAGTCACAAGTTACAAATCCAAATCCTTTAGTCAAATATACTGGGCATTTGTTTTTACTCACCTATCTCAACTTAGCCTATAAGTTTTATTTTGTCTGGAAACAACCGATTGAATCCATTTATATAAGAGGATTGTCCGGATGTCTCAGAATGGCATCCGGTAAATGTTATGCTGTCTTTAAAAGACAGACCTTGCAAAACTGAAAATCTACATTTGGCAAAAGCTTTTCACCACACAGTAAATAGATTTAAGCATCATTTCTAGCACATTTTTTTCTTTCTCAGTCGATACAATACCATGTGGCATTGTCCCATTTTGTTCTTTATCTGGAAACTGTCATTAAGCTGGAAGCTCGAAGATCGTCTTGCACAACGCATTTCTAGAAGTTGGGCCACTGCTTTAATACAAAGTATACGAGAGAAATTTAAAAGGTAAAATGGGCTTTTCTTCACCTCGCAGACGTGAGAAAAGAAATGAAACTGGCAATCGATCGAAATGACCTGTTACACTAAAGAGACCGTTTTGCACTACGATCCGAGCAAAAAGTCGTGGAAACGGGATTGGGTCTTGGATAGATTTTTTAAGCTCAGGCTGGAAAGTGACCGTTAGCATTTTTTTGCACTTTATTCCGGCCATCCTCTGAATACAGAAAAGTAGTGCGAGATTTGGCACATCCGTTTGGTGAAGGGGCATGCGATGAAAATTTGCTCACTGGGAGCTGAGAAGCGATCGATTGGCTCATTTCGAGATGTGTTCATTTCGATGCATTTTCAGGTCACGCTTGTTGTATTTTGCTCCATGCATGTGTCTTTGCCTGTCTGCGAGCGACCACATCCATTAAAGCAGGGCTTGCAAAAATCAAACTATAAATGTGTTTTGCTGTAAACTCTCGCGGGACCCGCCAAGAAGCTCCAGGTGCAAAATACGCGAGACCCTTTTACGAGATGTGCGTAAACATCTACTTTACATTTTCATCTCGTCCTATATCACTTGTTCATCCCGTTTTCGAAAAAAGTATCACATATTTGCAAGCTGTGTTCGTAAAAATAAATTGGGCCACAAGTTAACGATGTGTTGCGTTGTAAGCGGAACCTCGACAAACTGGTGACAAAAATGTATTTTTTTTCTCCTCAAAATACTGAAGCAAAAGTTTGGTATAAATTTTATAAACGGCTGTTATATTTTCCACTATGTTCCACAACTTAAAACGACAAGATATTGCAATGATATTCCCAGTTTCAATATGTGTTAATGTTTCTGAGAATTCAATTTCCTTATACAGTATACGTCTACTGTTGATTATCAGAGTTTTATCAGTGCTACAGTTTGTTGGTACAATTATTTTGCACCCTAAAACAGCATTTCTGGATGTTCTAACATGTAACATTGTCTCAAAATGAAACTACTTTTTGTGATATTATTATTTATATTGCAATATTTTATTGTTGTTTCAGAATAACGTATTCCAAGAGGTTGTGGGTCTGACTGCATGGCAGGGAGAGACAACGTCTTCATGATGCTCATTAAATTCCCATCTATCCAGTGCATGAAGCGCAAGGTGAGTTATTAATTCCATAATCCAAGTTCTATAATGTTGCGATGCAATATGTATCGGTAGGTACAATGCAATATTCGCAGCCTTGGTGCCATGGCATTTCTTTAATTTTGGAGCTAAAACATTAACGTTAAAACCAAGGTTGAATAAATGTAGCTATAGACTTTTCGTTTTGAAGTGAATTAACGGTTGGATGGCGTCAGCAAAATTAGTTAGCTTGACTTTTTCCGAGCATCCAATTACATTCCAGAAAGTACTCGTAATTCACGAGGGCTTAGTGTTTTTCCAAGCAAACGCCATTTTGCTTGCAATTGCTCCAAGCAAGCCTTGGCCTGACTGAAACCAATTGCTGAAACCATTACAAAAACGTGGCGAACGTGGAATAGCAGACGACGCTAGAGCCACCAGAAATTCGAATATGGGCGGGGTTAGCCACGCGAACAACCTCCACTCCGAAATTGACTTTCATCTGCTGATAAAATAGCCCTTGCCCCCCTCAGCCCCCACCCTCCAATCTACTCTAACATCCTTAATTGAGTCCTTGGTTAAACCAATTTAATCGTAATAATGTAACCTCAGAGCTCTGGAGCTTGTTCTAATGAACATTAAACGAGTCTTGGCATGCGTGACGTCATTTAGTATTTAGAACATACAGAAATAATTCAAATTTTCACCGCTGGGGGAAAATACAGCGCTATTATGCAAGCAGAGCAGTCCTTGGTAAGCCTTGTCATTTGGGAAGAATGACTGTGCGCTCTTAGTAAAATTAATTCATCAGAATGGTAGCAATCCTTCTGCTGCACTTCAGAATATTGTCATTTGCAAGAAGTGGGAAGAAGCCGTCGTACTAAAATGGGTTAAAGGTGACCATTAAAATATTTGAAGAGTCTTGTGATTGAATTCAGTGTGATATCAATGAGGGTGTAAGATTTCATGAATTGCACAGCACATTATTGCACCAATTGAAGGGCATGTCGCAAATGAACTATTATGGTGACACAATATTCGTATTCAATTCATCGAATTTGACAGTGCTTTGTGGTACAATGTTGACCACAGAGATCTATAAATGCTCCTCTCTCGATCACGCTAATCAAGGATTTTATATCCTGCTTGCCTCCTGGTATAGTCGCGATGATCAGTATTAGGATTCTAATGCACAATTTATTAGAGGATGGCGAAAAAAAAAGAGTACCCGGAGGAAACCCATTGCAAATTTGCAGAACTAGAAGTGTATAGAAGAAAACCCCATTCGCACTTAGCCAGCTGCCAGATCTTTATGCTGACTGCACTAAAATTCTCTTGCATTTTACATTAGGTCCGTCGGTCATATTTTCCCAGTCTGCTGTATTTTGTTAACAGAATTTTGAATGCCTGACTGGATCCAATTTAAAAGAAATTGAAATTGAAGTAGGTACTACTTGGCTCCCTGCACATAAACATGCAAATGCTTGAGTTCATTGAAGGCGATATACCATGCTTGTATACTGTCACTTGAATTTTTAACCTGCGCTCTGTGCAACAGCACTTTTGGGTGATTGTAATATAATAAGTAAATGAACGGGAGTAGCATTGTGGTGCATTGGTTTACTTGGCAATTTTCTGATAACTGCTGATCAGCTTTTGCACATGAAGTAGCAGGGTATATTTCACCATTGAAGATCAACTGACGCAGTTTTGCATAAGGTGATACTCTAAAACTTAACCTACATAAAGTACACTGTATTAATACTGTGAATAATTCAGGTAGTAAAGCAGAATCTCGCGCTATGTTCAATGCGAATTACGCATTTTAGAGGCAAGATTTGCGATTATTTCACTCGCGAAAACCCAAGCGGGGAAGGGGGAGCTTTGTGGGTTGTTTTCACTGCACAGCCCATGCAACATGTTTATTGCTCTTGCGGCTGTGACGGCGCTTGTGGCAACAGACTTTCGAAACGCCAATTCTTAATATGACGCTCATCTCATGATGATTTATAAATAAACTTAGCACCCCCACAACTTAGTTTATTTCACGGCTTGTTTAGACTGTTCTTGGGGCAGCTATAAAACATTTCCTTTCACTTCTGTATAACGTTTGTTAATCTATTTCAAATGTGTTTTCGCCAAAATGTTCAGAATTGTGTTGGCAATATTTTGTACTGACATCATCCCACTAACTTTATTTGACGTCATCAGTGGATGACCTCCTGTTGTCCAACACTTCATGTCCAAGTTATTAACAATTTCCACAGACTTTTGCACCACGTTGTTGCACAAGAATGGCCTTGTTACTGTTGATTTCATCTTCAAATGATGTTAATAATAATGTTAATATTGGTTAAAAGATGTGCTCATGTATCCCCCAAATTTTCCATTGGTGTTAAATAACTTTTATTCTCTCTTCCCACTGGAGTTTTAAAAGGCTCGTGCATAAGTATATCCACTCTGGATATTCTATCATGCTAAGGCACTTAGCAGACATCCCACGGATCGTCTCGCTCCATTTCTTGTTTTTTGACGAGAGACAAGTTTCCATCATTAGTTAAGCGATGCTTAGAGGTGCATTACAGCGCGTGTAAACGCGGTTTTCAATCAATTGAGAATGTGGAGAAAGTCTTTATCTCAAATCCGCACTTGTTACTTCCAATTTATATACGGTACAGTGTGATAAATGCATTGAGCTTTCAAAATGCTGACTGCGCGTGGCTACAGCTGGAAGCGCGATAATTTCTGCTACTTTTATTTTATTACGCAATTGTCTAGCTTTTCGGCCTATTAACGCTGAAACCGAGCCGTAGGCAAGATTTGGTGCATGTAGTTTTTAGCTCCGCTTCGCCATACTCTGACTATAGTCAATACCTGATGACGAAGTCTTCCTTTTAACGATTGTTCCTCTTCCTATATATCTATCTGTTTGTACTTGTGAACGTCCATTAACAGAGGTTTAGTGTGCTGATTCGCTCGGTTGCCTCCAGGAAAGACAAATATAGCCGCTTGGATCATTGTGGAAACCAAGTTCTCGTTATAAGCAGCTCGTCCGTGACTTTTCTTTACGAAAGTATCACATTGTCGATTGAGTAAATACAGGAGTTTGCGTGTCTATAATGTCTTTTTTTTCTATTTTGCAACGAAAAACATCAGCATGCATGCTAAATCGCATGTCGCAATTGCGGGATTAGCTATACATCAATTTAAAGGATGAAGTAATTTTTCACCAAATTTACGCGTTTCATCTAATCCATGCAAGGAAGAATGCACATATTCTTGATTGGCAATGCTGGAATTGCATGCGTTTAGAAAAATTTAAACAGCTGCAGCATGCATGCATGTAGGATAAAATTAAAACCATGTAAGACTTCTAGCATAGGTCTATAGCTGATGCCAAAAATATGTTGTATTTTCATGTGTCTCCTTCAGGTTAACTGAATGTTCTATTGATATGGATGAGTAAATAAACACCTCCATATTATATTTCGCGTTGATCCAATTAGATGGCAATGAGATTTGTGTCAGATCACAGGCAATAGCAAGTGGCCACACCAATTTTCATCCCAGATAGAGCTTCCATGTGACATCACTGGTGACATTTGGCAGACATATTGAATAACAGCCAAGAAAACGTAATTATTGTAGAAGGTGCTGTCGTGTGCAGGGTTTCTTACTAATTACCATTACTATGTTGCAAACAAATATACCTACCTAATGCAATAAGCTTGCTGGCATGTGCTTGCAATGAAGTGCAAGGAAATGAACAGAATAACAACTTTCTGATCTAAACTTGTTTCCAGATGTCTTGCACTACGTTTACATGCCCCGTCGTTTGTGAGGTCGCGTCGACTCGGATCGCTGTAAGACGTTATCGATACCGTTTACATGAACGGTCGTGATACGCGTTTTCATTGGGCGCTTGTGAGTCGGACGGATCAGGTGACGTGACTCACAGCGCATGCGCAGTGGCTCCGATACGTCTGGAGACTAATATTCTACAGTTTGCAGACGTGTAGTAATACAGCGTCTGCACACGTTTTAAATACGACCACTGTTTACATGTCTCGAAATATGACGACAGCAGACGTTATATTTCGACCATGTAAACGTAGTGATAGTAGTCCAGCATGAACAGAATTATCATACACGATATTTCGAAATTTGATGATATTTCAATCCATGAAAACAATTGTTTATATTTGAATTTTCGCGTGGTGAAGGCACAAACTGGTTTTACTTTTGATTTAATAAGTCTTATTACTTTAATAATGCTCTAAGAGAAACTACATATGCAGCTGTTATCCAACCTGTCAATTACATGGATTTATCTGTCCCATTATGCAGCGCATGCAAAGTCATAACGATATAGAAAAGCACTAGGTAAACAGTGTAAATTGCAATTCTCAATATTTTCTGATAGACAACATGTCTTTACGGATTCTCATCATATAATTGAAAATCTATTTTTACGACCGTACTGGTTGCCACAAGAAAATCTCTGTGCGTACGAAATTCCGAAAATGCAAGGATTTTAAATTGCCAATTATTATCTTTGTATTCTATCTTTTTATCTTGGAGCAACCAGTATAAATTCAAAATAGTAAACCATAACGTTTATTGTATCTATACAATGTAGTTAGGCTAGATTCAGTATTGGATCTGCGAAGACAGATCTCGGCGGCTTACTGCGAAAAGTAAAACGAACATCTATCAGAAGAGTTTTGATGGGTGTTGGGTGCGTGGAGGAGGGGGGGGGGGGTGTTGAGTAGGCCCCCTGGCAGTAATAGGCTATACGTGCAGCTCAAATTGGCCTGAAGTGAACAGCAGGTAGCATATACCCTTGTAGCATTTGTTGACATGCTCTAAAGTTGGTGAAGGTGTTTGCCTGCGTGCGCCACATTTGAACATTTTGCTGGTTGTCGCCCATTTCGATGCCCCTGTTGATGTTTTCTGGCGTAAATCCATTTTGGTGAGAAAAAAGCGCTCAGTCGCCCAGAAAATCAAACGTTGCGTGTGTCTGGGATTCCCTGCAGACGAAAAGCAATCTCGGCCTAAAATCCAATTTCCCATCCTCTCGGTGTGTCTCGGTGAGGTGTTGGAGCTCCTTCAAGTCTCTGTGGAAATTCCTTTGCTTCAAAAGCCGCTTTTCAACATGACGACGGCCACCACAAACATATCATGCACTCTTGTTCGCGTTTCTCAGGTGAGAATTGACGAATCGACTTGAAAAATCATTGCCATTTCATTTCCATAGGATCAGAGTATTGAGCTACTTTTCAATTCCCTGGTTGCTATTCTCTTTCCATAGTAAAACATTTATACTAAATTAAATACAAGGAAATCGTGACAGTGCAAGCCTTTGCAGAATAATGAGATTTTCTTCTCAAAATTGCTTGTTGATTCTGTGGTCTTGGCAGTTGTTTTTGCATGACTCAAGAATATTCCTGCGCGGAGAAATGTCACATTCTATTCATATTGCATAAATGTTGAGCAGCACACATACATAACTTATCAAGAAATTCCGCTGCATTTCATTCGTATAAATAATTGAAAAAGTTATATTGAAAATGATATGTTCTAAAGGCCAGTAACTTTTATTTTATTTTACGATTTATGGTAAATTTCTTATCATAAAATCACGTGGCTAAACTATTCATATTTTCCCCCTTACAAACTTAAAATATTTAAAATTTTCTGTATTTGTACGCCTGAATGACATGTTTGGTGGTGACTGGGTCGGTCTGAGAAATTGTGATTTTGGCCCATCTTCGATCAAGCATGTTATTGGGTTTACCTGGTGCATTGCACGGATCTCCAATTATTGGGAGCTCAATGACCATAAATGCTGCTCAGACACTATAAGTAATTTATCAGATTATGAGCTCAATATATCACTGGTAGTAGAAAAGTACTTTTCCTAGTTTGAGGGATGAACGAACACATCATATGGTAGGTAGCACTGCCCAGTTAGGCAAAAGCCAAGTACATTTCAACATTCATATTTCTCTGAAATTGTATTTATATGAAACTGTCTAGTTCACCACAGAAAATAAAAAGTGAAATTCCCTGACTTTTTTCCCTGACTTCAAAATTTTTTCCCTAACTTAATATGAAAAATAAAAGCAATGCAGAAAATTATCATCCGTGTCATTTTACATGATACAGACATCAATGAGAACAGTGGACAGCTACGATGTCATCATTGCTCCAGTGAGCTTTCCACAATTTATTATGACTCGTTTCCTAAAAAATAGACTGAGATTTTTTGTGACAACAAACAATAATGAACTAAATGCAGAAGTCGGCATTGCTGGCAATACACTGGTGGCACCTGTGACACAATCTTTTATGGATATTATTATTTTCTAGGGCCAGAAAATCATTTCATGTGTTAAGCGTTTTGGTTATTAATATTTGACTTTACAACTGCTTTGTATTGTAAAAAATACAAGGTAAGGCAGAAAGACCTCCCCGATTTGGGAAGACCGTTGCTAGGGTTAGGGTGGGGGTACAGCAGTGTGGATTATGTCATTAGACAGCTTTGGTCATGCCGTTTGCAATACACATCATGACATTGATGGGAGAGTATCATACTTTCATTGTTGAGCAGCGCATTAAAATAGCGGTTCGCCAATAAAAACTCACCATGATTTTCGCATCCGTTTCGCGCTCGGTCGACATGATCCCATACGTTCTCGATAAAAGCTGCTCAACAACAAAAGCACGATGCTCTCTCATCCAGGCCATAATATGTATTGAAAACGCATGACCGCAGCAGTCTAATTACATAATCCCCACTGATGTATCCCCACCTTACCCCTAGCTACGGTCTTCCCAAATCAGGAAGATCTTTCTGTAAATAGCAGCTAAAACTTTCTGAATGACCCACGTAATTCACAAAAGCGCTTTCGTCCATATGTTTTATAATAATTATAGAGCTTAAATTGCTTCAAGCAATGGTAATAGTTTACACCTTTGGATTGATTTTAATAAAAAAGAGAATATTGGAAATATTACATTGAAAACCCAGTTTCTCGCTAATATTTCAGTAGATCTATTAAAATCGTTCTATCAGTGAAATGATGTGAGATTTTATGAAAAGGCTACATAATTTGTAAGGTTAATATGTCTCATGACCTCCAGGCAGTTATCCAAGTCTTAAAAACGGAGGGAGGGGTGTGCAATGGTGAAATAGTTAGATCTTAAATAGCCTTGAAATATCATTCAAGGTAACCGATAATTTCACATTTGAAACCGTCTTGGCCGACTCTATCTATGCGATTCCCAATGTATATTTACAAACGTTCTCATAGTTTCCCAGCAATGTGAGTTCCCCAGCCTTTGGTAGGACACCATGTATATCGTTGGACGAGTATCTAAACGGATTCTGTTCCTAAAACTTTTATTACATGAATTCTTATTTTCTATCCAGTTGCCTCTAGGTATTTTTGTAATTGAATGTTGTTGTGCAAGGCATGTTTGTCATTGTACTGTGCACGCTCTTTGTTTCTCTGTCAAAGCACTGAAATCCGTTTTCGTAGGATGTTTTGTTATTGCTTAAAAAATGGGGGAAGGCAAGGGATTGGTCAATGTTGTTTGATACAGTTGTTTGCTTCGTTCAGTCGAAAGATGACATAGATGGTACATTTTTCATGTTCTCGTTAGCTTTGTGACCTTGCTGTACTATATGCGTTGCAACCCAATCGAAACAGTAGCAGCTGTTCTGGGATCTAACCGTCACTTCCGGATGTCACAATGTAGTTTTGGTCGAGATAAATTTGGCACGACATAAAATGTTGCGGACAATTGCAACGGGGAAAACCTACGTTTTACTTTTATCCTGAAGATTAATTCTTCCACGATGTCGTATTATTTTTGCTCGGTTATATTCGCTACCCTGAAAAGTGATTCAGTGCAGAAGTAATTTCCCAGTTTGTCCTCCAGACCGAAAAATGTTATCATTGAAACTTTTCTTTAATCTGAAGGAATGTCTTCATCCACAAAGAATACAATAGTATACTGAGTTCCCCTTCTTATGGATAAAGGTTGGGGGTCCATAACATTGCTTGTTAAATAAAATGATGTGCATAAAAAGCCCTTATCAGGTGAATATTTGCCCGGTATTATGCAGAAATTATCCTTTAATGGTTTTAAAAATTAAAAGGAAGCAAACAATCTAAAGTTATCTCATAAAAAGAACTCAATTTAGTTTGCATGGTAACCTTCATATCTTGTAGAAGATTCCTTCATAAATCTGGATTTTCTGTTTTGATTGTGCAGTAATTAGGTATATTAGCATATAACATTTTTTGCAATATCTCCAGAAGTTCGTAAGTATAGTAATCTTTCTGAGCATGCCTATATGTTAATTCAAGCCATTTTCTGCGGCTTGTTCCATATTTCTTACAATTTTTATTTCGTAATCTGTTGAAATCAATCATGGGAATTGTAACTTTTGTTTCACACTTTAAATTTTGAGCTAAATAAATGCTATTAAAACAACTTCAAACCTCCATAATGGAATCTAAATTAAATAATTCTAGTTGTTCAGTAGGTTCTTTATGAGTTAGACAAATCCATTGAAAATATCTTTGATCAGACTCCACCAGACGGTTTCCTGCTCTGTAGTTTGCATGCAATGTTCATTCGCTCATTATTAGTACCATGGCTGGGATATCTTGAATTATCAAGATAAAATTGTCCTATTCATCGCTATAATGATTTGGATTTCTGTACTTAACATCGAGCTAATGACTCCACTCAAACTGTGGGCTGCAATGCTGCAACATGAGTCAGCCAAATTCCTATTTACAACTGTAGCAAGGAAGCACAATTTATTGATTTGATTTATTTAAAGGAGAAGTTCCACCCTTTTTCGAACATACCCTAAAAACATGTAATCAAACACGGAAAATATGGTGA
>JAQFZQ010002780.1:0-12688 GCA_034696005.1 Glomeris marginata | reverse complement strand
GTTGCTAATGGCAACATCACATTCCTACAGGAAAGCCTGTTCATGGAAATGGCCTCATAGATATATTGATCAAATAGTCTCGGATGTAAACCTATAGCTTAAGTTTCGGAAAAACCGTCCTCAGCATGAGGTTAATTAAAATACTAATACCGTGCATTAATTTGAATTTCAACCTTTGCGGAAAAGTTTTATTTTGTAGCACCAAAGAAACGGCGTAAGCCAAGCAGAAATGCAATTTATTTGACTGGCTGAAATATCCTGAAATGTTGAATTGAACTTGCTACGTCATTTATTTGGCATGCAAAATCAAGAAAACGGAAAAAAGTTATTGATTGCCAAGTTATGAAAACCATTGGTTTTCAGTAAAGTAGGTACACATTCAATCATTGCATCTACAGTCCTTTTCACTAGAGATGGCACTCCAATCCGCCTAGCCTCCCCCTAATTAGGCGAGCCAACTGGAAAGGATGGGGGTGCTCAGTACAGTGCTCAGTACAATGGCAGGAAACTCACTGCACTGATCACCCCCATCCTTTCCAGTTGGCTCGCCTAAATAGTGGGAGGCTAGGCGGATTGGAGTGCCATCTCTGTATGTATTCAAGGTTGCTGCTAACCGGCAGTGTAACAAATTCTATTTAAACTCTGCAGTGTCATTCTACGTTATGAATCTGTGCTGTTGTTTTAATAAATGAATGATATAGTATGTGCAGGAATAGCACAAATCAAATGTGTTACATTTTCGTAATTCTTAGCTGGCTTCTGACATTTGAGGATATACAATACCGCCATTATTGTGTGTGAGGAATATGTCCCTAAGGGCGGCACGGTATACAGTCTGTATGTTGGGTGTTTCTTCCTTGCTTGCAGCTAGTATGACGTCATCAATACCGCAGTCCCTCAAGCAATAGTGACATCTGCTGCATGCATTGACTTTATTAACACACAATTCTCTAACAAGTAATAGACATGCAGTTTCACTTTCCGCGTTGATTGGACATTCCACATAGATATTTTGGCTGAATAATTTTTAGGGTGCGCAACGGTCGTCTTGATATTTATATTAAAATGCATAAAACGTTGATTTTTCTCTTACAAAACAGGCATCAAATGCTACTCAAAAATTATGATTAGGATACAAATAATAGTAAACTGTGACAACGGTGTCCTAGCTGTGAAAAATTGAAATCTGAAGTAGATTAAGGTAGACTGGAAGAGCAAATGAATTGATCAACCAACATATATAGCGTCCTGTCCCAGAAGTACACTATAGTAATTGCTTTATTGTTGCTTCTGATGCTTATTAATTATTCGCTGCTCCATCTTCAGAGTTGGGTTCATAACACCATAGTGTACATCGTATTATAACGTTGTAATATTTTTTCGCCTTCATTATGGGTAAGATTGCATCGCGCCTGTTTATAAATTGAATTCAGTAAGCATGAAACCATTTCTGGACAGATGATATATTAACTGTCGTTACTTACAAATCGTTTCTCTGAAATCATTCACTTGACGAATTGCTCGTTTCACCACAAGTTCCATTACCGCATTCTCATGTGATTGACATCATATAATATTGCTTTTGATTTGTAAGAATTTGGTAGAAAAATGATTTACTAATGCACTGTGCAATTCGCCTTTCATGCAGACTTTTCTAATGCACCTCGACCATATTAAAGGTAAACTGACCAAGTCAAACTGCAAAAGGAAATCCTGAATATAATGTCTTTGTATTTTGTATTTTTTGTTTGCCATGAAATAACATGAAATGAAATAATAGTTCGCACTTGAACTTAACAAATTTCTTCACTTCAAACTGAGACCTTGGAAATGAAATCTAAGTGGTGGTGTTGCCAACAGATTTCATACCTATTATAAGTATTATGGCAAGGTTGATTATGGTAAATGTAAAGCACAAACGACCTGTTTATTATTTTTGTTGCCTGTACGCCATTACTTTTGTTTCGATTTCCGCAATAACGCTACGTCGTAATGGCTTTGACAGAATCATCTCTGATGGATTGTTTTCCCCAATCTCCAGTGGCGATTTGTAGTTTCATTGGCCGGATATTACTAGAATAACGTAAATGGACGTAGACGTACAATGGTGTATAAAACTTTCGACCCTTAATGACTGCGCTGATCGATAATGACTTTTGATGTCATATTTCTTTCAACATTAGAAGCAAGAAACTGTTCCATACTATCTGAAGAAGCAACTTTTCCCTTAAAAAAACATAGGTGTTCCATAAAAGTTTGCAAATATTAGCAAATTCTCCATTACGCAATTTTGAAAAGTTGCTGGGAAAGGGAAATGAATTAATATTGTGCTAATCTTTCTTCAACTTTCAAATCTGTCTTTCTTTAACTTTCAAATCTGCCTGGGGAATAAGCGCATTTGTCGCCTATTAACAATCTAGGTAAAATAAACCTTCCAAATATTTATTTATTAGAAAGTAACACTGAAGCAATTTGAAACTAATGAAATTTATGACAGGAAAAACAATAACTTTTCTTAAACAGTATAAATATTTTATGGCACATTGTTCCTTACTTTATACCCTGCCTTGCCATGCTTTTCGGGAAGTCGGAGAGACTGTATACCGTCCCATAAATGTCTGACATAATTTATTAATGATGTCTTTAAATGTCACTGAATGCCTTTCCACTACTCCTAAAAATAGTGATCTTCCTAGTTAGTCGATTATCATCTTTATCTAATTTTCTGCTCTTCTGCTTGAATAAATGGGCTCTATTGTTGGTTTTTCCACATTTATAATCGGAATTGGGAATCGTAACAAAACACTGTGTAGTCGCTATATAATAGAAATAGGATTCTTGATTGTATGTCGGATAATGGCATGGATAGGTATTATGCTTCATATCCACAAAATGAAAGGCTATTAATAATTCCCAAACAAACTCTCCTTCTCTAGCTCTATTTGTATGGTACTTACACTTGCATGCACCATGATGCAAAAAATCTATCCATTTTTTGATTTTCATGTATGTACAGTAAGTACTACACTTATTTCCATGCCGCATAGGCATGTTTCTGTAACTGCATTACACGCTGTAAAATTATCTTTGTGGGTGATATAAATTTAAATTAATGCTGTTTATACGAATTCTGTAATTGTCAGTTTTTGATATCACACAATATAGTTTTCAGGATACTTGTTCAGCATTTATTAATTAGTCACTCTTTAAAATACGTATATAATGTGTTAAGCCGCACAAATATTATTGTAGCTAGCCAGAGTAGTTCGTATTCCCACAGTACAAGTGCCCTGTGACAGACAATTATTGGGTGGGTTGTGACAGTTCACTCGTCAGTGAACTGTCACGCCCGTATCAGTTTAGTTTACACAAACTCTACCAAAGACTTGAAGGTATGGCGGCTGTGAATTCTTCTGAAGAGTTTTTTGATAGAATCTTGTTTTCTTTTGCAGTTTATTTTTTTAGATATTTTAAAAAGCATTTTCACCGCGCTCGGCGTTTGTCACTTGTATCTTACAGGGTGGTCCATGCAATTTCATATTTTTGCTTCCTCTCGTCCTGAAACCTCAACTGTCAGCCATTTTTTATATATCCATGTTATCCCCATTTTCATTCGCCACGTTTTATCGCTCGATTTTGGCACTGCTTTTTGGCAGCCATGGCAACGGGCAAATAAAAAACATAGACAACCGTGGTTCCTGTCTGTATCTTAGAAAGGTCTATTGCTGATTGGTCTTTGTGCTTTCACACTGCCCAGATGGAAGAGAAAGCTACAAAAGTTTGCAGTTCATTTGCTGATAAGCTATATACGTATAGTATGTGGGTCATGTTGTAATGAATAAACCTAAATTGTCATGGTATACCATGCATGGCATACCATGGCAATGTGGAGACCATTTTGATGTTTTCTTTTGGCTGGCATATTTTCCGTTTAGATGGCAAATAAGTATCCGGAACCCAATGTAATATGTAAACATTGATTTTCACTGGGAAGCAAGCATCAGTCAAAACGAAATATCAGCATTAGCCACAATTTCGCTCATGAATATATGCATAAATGCATGCCATATGTGGTTTTTCTCTTGGTTAGTTGAACTCATTCACATATTACAGTCTAACCCGGATTTAAGAGACTTGCATTTAAGAAAAGCCCGGTTGTAATGGATTTTTTTTTCAAAAGTCCTGTGGAAATTACATAAACAAACCTTGTACTTAGTAACTTGGAAAACAGTTCTTAAATGTCATCTTGTAACCCTGGGAAAAATCAGTGCATGTATTTTTGTGCTGCATTAACAGCGCGACATTTATAAAATAAAAATACGATTTTCCTAGACTCAGAAGAATGTGCTGTCAATAGCACCCTGTGTATTGATATTTATAACAAGTCCATTATGTCCACGTGTCTAAGGAAAACTTGCTTAGAACGGAAATTGTTCTGTCCGTTGCAAAAACGTCTCGAGTGGGTTTCACTGTTCACGTACGTACAAAGTAGATCGAGCATGACATTTTGTCCAACTTCAGATTACACTGTTTTTACTTGTGAGCTTGATGGAATGGGGATAATTTTTGCCATTCAAGTCACGTTATGCTACCAATATCAAATGCCAGACATGGATTTGAAAGTTTTGTTGGCAAAACAAGAGTATGGAACATGTGTATAGCATGCAATGCATATAAAATTGTACTTACACATTAGGAAGTCCGGCACGATGTTTGGCTATTCGGAAGATTATTATGTATTTTGTTGAAAACACATTTTAGAAAGTGGTGAGATGCACTATGCGTTATGCATTAATTTTAATAAATTCTCGGAAGGTAATTTGACTTGGGTGAATTTTGTGAATCTGAAATCAATAACCGATCAGTTATGACTAATATGAATGAATGCCTACTCCAAGTAATACAAGATGGATAAAAAGTATGTATCTTTTGTCAATAGCTTTTTACACATATGTATCAAAAAGTAATATTTCGGACAAACTTCCTGAAAATAACTTTTATCAACTAAATCGGATGCGCTCTTAAAACGCCTAATTCGACATTTTGACCTATCTTGCATGATTGAAAAGTTGGAACATGGATGACCTTGAAACGAAGGTCAATGTTTAACAATTTTAGCACCACTTGAAAGGTCACAGATGACTTCCTATATTTGTTCGCAATATGACTTTTTTGATACATAACTTGCGTCAAAATCTATTAACGAAAGATACAGAATTTTTATCCATCCCGTATAGATCCAAGCATTGTAAATTTCGGATCTCATCAGTCATAAAATTTGTTGTCACCTGTTTATTAATATCGATCAATTTTTCCATTTTCCCATCTGATTTAACTGCGACTGCAATATGATTAATTCCAGCCTGGATTTTTATCTATTGCAGGAAATTACTCAGTAGCGCTTCAAAAAATGTATACCCTGTCGTCTAGTCAGTATTATTAATGAAGTTCGTTTCGATCGAGAGTTTGCATAAACTCAAATAATACCAAATACCGTATTTAACAAACTTATCTGCATATTTAATTTACAAGGGAATCATGTTTGGTGTGGATATATATGAGGTTGCAAATCAACAACAGGCAAATCTTTCCTCATAAATTTATTGACTGTTGGCTGTCGACTGTTGACTAACTGTGGTAAATGCAAGATGGAGACAACGTGAGATGTAAATGCATCATTTAATGCACTATGGTAATTTTGATTTGGAATTTAAGCGCAGGTTGTCCTAGGCCGAAGAATTGATTGCACTTGGTGCTTTGGTGAAGAAATGAGGAATTTGTTGGCGTCAGCAATAGGAAACGAGAGAACTGTATTTCTTTAATGAAAAAGACTTGAGTTAGTTGGCATGAAAACATTGCGCTGTGTTGCAACAACAATGCAAGGGCCGCAGGTGCGAGCCTTTTGCACCATTGTTGGATACTGCCAAAAGAGTGTATGATAGTGAATTGTCTCAATTTGATGATACGCCCATAAGAAATGGCGTTGTTAATTGTATATGTTAAATGTACCTACTAGCTTGGATTCGCATGAACGTGACTACCATAGTATATGCTTCAAAACTAACCCAAGGCAAATATAAACTACATTCATTGAGTATACTTCGATTAGACAAATAAGATTACATGCATTGGTTTTGCCATTGACTTGACCAGAGTTTCATTCCGTGTAGCATTGCGTATACATTTTATTGGGGCACTGAACCTGCTGTATAGCCAAATCCCGGTCTCCTGATTGATAGCCATATAAATTAACGACTGTAATTGATCGTATGTTGGAAATAATCCCGCATCAATAACCCATTGCTAATAGGTGTAATTAGCACGTATCTGGAACCCATCTCTTTTCGAATACCCAAATTTTTATAAATTAAATGTCTTCCAGTTGTCATAATGATATTAGTGCTCGAACTTGAGTTTTTAATTAACGGCCGTGCAAGTAATGAAATTCGCAATGTAATTCAATTTAAATTGAGACTTTGCACAAAAAACTTTACTGAACAATTTTGGGATAAGTGAATTAACGTAACTGATATAGTATGATATTTTTTGAGTAATCGGTTTTTTACAAAATTTGTATGTTCATATCTTCAGAGTGTAAATGTGAGTATTATTTACATAACGTTGTCAATTCATCTTTAATACTTGTTGTAATAGAGCTCTTAATATTTGACCTAAAATATGCTGAATTCTCAGAATATCTCGTGGAAATATGAAATTACATATCAGACTACATTTTTAACATTGCACGTTTAACTGTGTCAGATATGCATATTATTTTGTTTTAGTTGTGTATTGGTTACCAGATCTTTTGCAAATTTGCGTTTTTTGGTCATAAGATATTTCAGCAGATGTTTATCATGCAAATATTTGGACGTTAGACATATATTAATAGACGTAATAACTAATTTATTGCTTTATGTATATACGTATTTTGATAATGTCATTCACTTTGAAATTTGTAATTAGAGGAGGAATTTACTCATGTTCGAAGTATACAGTATAGCTCAAGCTATATATGAAATTTCGAACATATTGCATAGCCGATAAATCGCTTTAATTACAAGCTATAATGGTCTGTATATTTAATGTCCTTTGACCCGTGTCATATAATGCTGATGTTTAATGCGCATAATAAGTGCTTCAGTGTATGGTGTGGTGTGCGTGATGTAACATACATATAGATTGATTCTCAATATGCTTTCGTGAGATATTCACTCGCAAAATGATGTATGGAATTATGGGATATAGCTGCACAATGAGCTTGACCATCACGTAGAACACATTGCATATGGCTTAATATTGTGCTTGTCCCTGGACGATCAAAACGTCAACATCTATATTTCAGTGTCCGTTGTTCAATTAAATACATTTTTGACTTTCAATTGATATATACAGGGTGAGTCGGCTAATCTTTGCGTGGTTGGTATTTGGCAAATGAATGCAAATATAAAAATGCAAGCATGCAAACATGATGTACACGTTGGGGAACATATGCACATGTGCACTTTGAGGACTTTTGAACACGCAATCAGGGCGTTCGAAAATGTAGGATTTTAACTTGCAAGATTAGGCAGGTATTGTATGAATTATGGAAATGATGCGCACATCTAGCTGGTTCGGAAGGTGAAAAACAGTTTGTAAATACGCTGAAATGGAGCGGAGATATTGATGTTCGAAAAACTGCGATTTCCCCGAATGTTGGTAGCACATCAATATCAATACTGCAGTGCATTCGACGAATTGCTGTGCTACAGTGAATTTCAGTCCAATCTTGCAGCAAATGGCCTGCTGCAGCTGTGTGGCGGTGATGCTCCCTCCCCTTATTAGGGTGAAAGAAGACTCGCCGTAACTGGAAGAACACATGCACCCGCGAGTCTACTTTCTTCCTAAGGGGAGGGAGCATCAGCCATTTGCTGCAAGATTGGACTGAAATTCACTGTACCAACATTCGGGCAAATCGTGGTTGTTCAAACGTCGGTATCTCTCCTCCAATTCATTGTATTTCCAACATTTTGTCACCTTCTGAACCAGCACATAATTTCCCTAATTCATACTGCCTGCCTAATCTTGCAAGTTAAAACTCTAAATTTATGAATGCCCTGATTCTGTGTTTGAAAGTCCTCAAAGTGCACATGTGCAGATGTCCCCCAACGTGTGCATCATGTTGTAGTTGCAACCTGCCCTATGTGCCAACCCTCAGTAAACGAGATGTCACTTCGCTGCAGCGCACATTATTTATCTTAGAGCCCCACGTTTCAAAAATTTCCCCACAGTTTATAAATGCACCAATCTTTATTAAAGAAATTTTTATTAAGTAAATAGGCGCTTGAAGAGTGCATCCTAATTAGAAATTGTGCCCTATCTTGCACAGTTGAAAAGTTGGAACATGGATCTTGAAAGAAGGGTGAAGGTGTGATAATTTTGGCACCGTTTAAAATGGAACATATGACTTAAATATTTTCCGCAGTATTACCACCCTGTGTAAGGTCATGTTAGATTCCCGTAACCGGTGTTACAGTAAGTATGTAAAATCCGTAAGTTTGAGATCGGCCTGTTTTACGATGCGAACCGTTAGCGCAGTAAAAAAACCCAACCCAACCCAACCCAACCAGACCTAACCTAAACAGAATTAATTAAACTAATACAGTCCTGCACACATGTTAAAAATTGTGAGGGGTGGAAGAAAAGCGGTATTTACATAATTCATTGTTTTAACATCGATTTGTCATTCTTACTGGTTCAGTAATTTTGCAAACTTAACGGTTTTTCATACTTATACAGTGACATGTATACCTATGTGACCGTCTGAGTTGATATGGGTCGCTTTTAACTACCGATTCCAACCATTTATGTGAATGAAATCAATGGATTAATATAGTTAAGTTAGTTTTGGTTAGGTTAGTTTAAATAACGGTTCAAAAACGATCTGCATCGACTCGGCGTCCGCTTCAACTCAAGCAGTAACATATATTTTATTCGAAGGAGCTGTGCAGCATAGAATGTTAACAAACTACCTAATTGTAATTATTCTATATGATGTTATTAATATTAAGAGGTATCCTTAGATCTTGTCGTTAGTTTCGATGCGAAGTAATTTAATAATTTACTTCATGCATGCAAATGTATACCAAGATTTTTATCCGTACGCTCAACTTCATAATTGTATTATAGCTTGACAGATATGTAATTTGGCAAATTTGTGTCAAATGCAGACGTCGTACCCAAGGAGAATCTGTACGTCATTTCACTTGATGTAGGGGAGAGCTGGATCGATTGCATCTCTTCTGAAAATGTACTCTGTTAATAGAGAAAAAAATCTAAAATCTAACAGTATAGACCTACAGTGAGTGAGTGGGTGATAAGGACATGAGAGTTTTGAGTAATGTCCAGGAGAGGAGATATTGCTGTGTTCTATGAAATGATGATCAGTGCACGTGCACTTGCCACAAAAATCAAACAAGAAAATATCTTGGTGTTCTAAAAGGAATGAAATGGTCATAGAAAAATGCATTTGCTGCTATCTTCAGGCAATATGCACAGCTTTATGAATCGCTGAATGAAAACTTGCCAACTTGTGTGTTTACGTAAAAAAAATGCAATTTTTTTGTCGGCAAGTTGCACATCGTGCATTCCTGTTTTTGTATAATTTTGATATTGCAGAAACAAATGCTGCTACCTATATACTGCTTTAAAGTTTTCTACTTCTTTTGACTGTTGCAAAATTGTTTATTCATGTGATGTATCGTAATTTCTTCATATCAAAAACGTGCATTAGCTGAATTGCGTATATGACCCATATATGGAATGTGAATATCCTATGCCAGCAACATGATTCCGATATTGAGCAGCATGCAGGATATTCAACGTTTTATTGCCGTCTCTGTATATATCGTTATTTTATGATGAAGCATCAAATGCCAAGTTTCATTTATTGTGAAGCAGTAAACAAGGGTTTGCAGCCTGGTAAATCGGGGACGCGAGATGTTCATCGACTTATGCACATAGTTAGATCTAGCCATTGACGATAGCTGGAAAATATCTTATTGATCCGCTACAACTCAAGGACAGTCTCTGCATAAAGAACAGCTGAAAAATGTTCAGTGCAGTAATAATCTTATGAAATTGATAGCAGAAAATATCTGCTGTGTCTATTGAAATGGAGTTATATATTTCGGCTCTTATGTCAACCATTCGTCCTTCCACCACTCGTCCCCATTTGTTAATAGAAATTTGATTGTATGGCTTTTGTTCACTCTCTAGAATGAAGCATCTGATGTAGTCCATGATGCAATTAAGAGGCCAGACTTCATTTGTCATAGAATATCAAAAAATTGTGGTCGACCACATATTCTATAATGCATACTCATCGAGATATTAACTGTTTAGAATATCCATGTAATAAATAACAAGTGGTTTGCTGCACTGTAATGTGCAACGTATACCTTAAAGTTTTGTAGCTGAATGCTCATGTTGTCAAATTTCTTAACAGAGAAAACAAAAATGGCATCGCCAATAGAGAAATCACAGTGCGTTTTGTGGTTAGCAGAATGTAATTACTGTGCCACTGCAGTGCAGCACCATTTCTGAACAAATTATGGTAAAAAAAATACACCAAGCGCATCAATTTGTGGATGGATGGGATGATCATGCTAAGAACAAAGTTTAAGAAAGTGGCCAGCATTGTGGGTTTAAAGGCACAGAAATCGGCAGTCATCCAACCAATCACACTTATGGTACAACGCAGAAATAGTTTCTTAACCCCGGAAAATATTATTGTCCGTAAAAGATCGGGTTACAGGTGCCGCCAGTGTATTTATTGGCTGTATTAGTATTGCCAGCAATGGCTGTGCGACTCCTGTATTTTGTGCAGTATTGTTTGTAGTCCAATAGATCAATTCCCGAGGACAGTATAAATTCGTTCTCTTTGCTGTAAAGTGTTGTAAAGTGACCTATCATATGCCGTTTGAAATAAGTTTGAAAGTTCAAACGAGGTCAAACTTATAGTAAACTTGTTTAATAAATGAAAGGACCCTATCAGCTGCAGTATTTTTCTATTTCAAAAATACAGTAATATTTTAAAAAACAGTGTAAGAATTTTTAAAGTAAAAAACGGTTAATACTTTCCGGATATTCCAATATTATTGCATAGTACATGGTGTTCCAAATGTGTAGTCATGTTCGCTACATATTCTAAAGTATGTGCAATATGCCGAACATGATTGCATAATTGAGCAAGGTGCCCACCACTTTGACGGACATGTTAGGTAGGCCTATACTGTAAATTAGCCAGTATTAGTGCTTTAATATATTTGAAATATTGCTCATAAAACGATTCAACAAACATTTTGACGAAAATTTATATATTTGTCAATTTGCTTAATACAGCACAATATGTACATTGATTACATTTTTGTTGGTTTTCTAACTTCCGTATTGTTGAGTTGCATAAGACTTGGTATTCGTTATTAGGAGAGTCATTTTCATTTTGGATAAATGATGAAACATTTTTAACAGTCAACTATAATTATTGTCTTGCGTTTGAAACAAAAAATATTGATCTTAATGCCCTTCCTTATTAACCTTGAGAATGTGCATTATAATGGAACCTCGTTTGCTGCGAGATAATCTTTCATATTCACTCAGTTTATGCGCATAACGATGCCGTTTATTATTCCTTGCACGATTCCCATAATCTGTGAGAACAATGTTGGAGACAAAATGTGGCCTTGTGTTAGATGTCTGGGGAACAAATCGAACGAGAGACACTTGTGCTCAATGAAATTGTTGACATAACTGCAGTTACCAAAGCTTCGGCAAATGACTTTTGTGACTTTCAGTTATAGTTGGTAAAATATAACTTGTATTGTAAAGAAAGCGGATGTAGGGTTATATAATATTTGCAGCAGTCTTAGTCCAATGCAGTAGTTTTATACTGAGAGATTTTGCGTGGGAGCTGATGTACAATCAATATTTAAAAAAAAAAACATGGGTAGAAAATTAATGTTTATTGGCGAATATTATCAGTCGCCGAATGCAGATTTAAGACAATGATGAATTATTTAGTTTACATATATGGGCATTAAAGTTTGGGAGTGTTGCTGATGTGTGACATTAACATCTCTGGCAGAGAGAAATATGCTGAATGAGGAATTTTCGAGAGTTATGCTTAATTGACGTACTGTTCTTGATGTAGCATACATATTCAAGAGGCACCAGCGAACGAAATATCCTAGATCTAGTATTTAGTTCTGATCCCCTTCACATTACAGGAAATTGCTGAAGAGTATCTGAGGAAGTTACAACAATGTAATTATTTTCAAATGTAAATATAGTTATGTAAATATGTTATGTCTATCAACGTGCTGGTGGGATTTACTTCAGAATAGATAACAGAATCTAATTATGTAATTTTAATGAATGGTTGGAAGATCAGGTCAATTTCTGCTACTCTAGCAATATTGAGCATGTTTATTATACATTTAAATGTAAGTAAGGGTGAAAACTTAGTTCGCAGTTATGTTCAAATTTGGAGGTATAACTGAAAAGGAGATTATTTTACCCAAGTGGTATGTGGAATTAACAACATAAACTTCAAAGCTGATATACTATTACATTCGTTTTCATATACGAGGCAATATTGTTTGCTGATACCTACTAGTATTTAGTAATTAAGAGATGCCGTTTGGGG
>JAQFZQ010002779.1:0-12689 GCA_034696005.1 Glomeris marginata | reverse complement strand
CGAACACCACTTTCCGAAAACCAAAAAATTGTATTTCCCCACCCTAAAAACGTCAAACGTGAGTTCTCGCCTTAAAAGGAAGCTAGGAATAATTATGAGTAGATCAGGAATTGTAAAACTCAAAAGCAGTGGCAATCCTGATTAAAACCAATGTAGACTTGCATACAAACAAAATTCGTTGAAACACTTTATACTTTCGGTAATGCAGCATGGCTGCAATTTAAGCAGACATCAAGACTGTTGCATTGCATTAAAACTTTCATAAAAGTAATTATATATTTTTTTTTATAAATTTATTCGCAACGACGTTTAGACTTCAGCTGTCCTTGTCATTTAATTGAAAGTGCCATGTGCTATTAACTAAGATTAATGATTCCCATACATTTGGCATTAGATAGCACATGAGATGTGCAAAAGTTAATAACTTTCCATAATATTCCCTACTAACTTATAGTATTATCCTCATGAAAAATGATACAGCATATTCAACGCAATAAAAAAATGTTGACTACAATCTACTCATATACGATACTGATAACACGGATTTCGCAAAATTTGCTGAACTGTATGCCATTTAAAGGGATTTATAAATATCAATAAAAAGCTTTAGAAAGCAGGTAAATGGACACTCCATACACAATATATAACTTATTATTTGTTTCAATATTAGACAGAAAGCAAGCTATTATATGCTTGGAAATATGGGCGTGTCCTGAAATGGTTCAGCTCCCACAACGTGGACAATGCATCACATCCGTATCATGTAAACATGGAAAAGTTTTTCTTAGTTTCCTCATCAATACCTTTCAATATCATCGAATGCAATCAACACGTACGCACGTCTCTATAGTTATCGCAGTCCATAAAATATGACAGTCTGCATGATAACATCTTGTGTGCTGCAAACCTAATTGCCAGCTAAACTTACAAAGGCACTTTCAAATTTCACAATGCATACTTTTTCAGGTGTATAAATAATGTATAATCTTTGATTTATCCCTCAACTGTTTTCATCACCATGCAGCTACACAAGTGCGAACTTTCCCTTATAGTTACAAAACAGGTTTTCACTCGCCACAGCCTGTCACGTAGTTGAAATATCTCATACAAAACACTGAACGTGCTACACTTGCCATTTGGTGTTGGTTGCTTGATGGATCACACAATTGGAACTCCAAATTCTTCACCCTATTTTTCGTGCGCATCATCTCCTCCTTGATCTTGTCGCTAGGCGTCTTGGCATAGTCACTTTTCAGTTTCTGTCAATAATTATCAAGATTTCATTTGTAACTACTTGAACTAGTACTTGTCCATGGAATATTTTAACTTGAGTGTTTCCTTGTACTTACATCCAAATAGCCTTTCTCCTGCTCCAGCATCAGCTTCACAGTGTTGAGGCGTGTGGAAACATAATGCTGTTGTATCGCGGCCTGCAAAATGGTGCACCAAATGTAAAGTTGAACAGTTGCCAGCAAAAAGACCAGTAACCACGTCACATCCTCAATTCAACTTAAATAAATGTTGCGCTGCTGCTGACAAAAGGGATGTGCATACAAATTTACATGGGAAACATAATACGAAATGAGGCAGGCAACAGTTACATGTCCATGCCTGAAATCGCATTCAAACTACAGAACGAAACTTGACATACTGCAATTGTATCCATTCAATTAGAACTTCCAATAATAAATGTTGCTCCAAACTGAGCTACATTTTATTTATTGGAACTTCAAAAAACATTGTATGCATGAAATAAAGCTTTTCTGAACGCTGTAAAGAATGTGATAATTGTGTAAGCTGCGAAACAGCATGGCAACTGAATGATATACACATGTAGAACTTGGTCAAATAAATGAGGCTAAATGGGTATCAATTTACCTGACGGACACATAAAGATTACAAATTTCACTTAGTCATCATACATTATAAACAACCCAAAACAGTTGTAAGCGATTAAGCAAAATGAGGACTGATAATTTTGTGTGATTTAGTTGAGATAACTGTATGAATCATTTGGAACTCCCAACTTATTGTATCATGTAATGCAACTCGCATTCTGTCAGTCATCAGCAAAAATTGACCCCATTAAAACACCTTTTAATGCTTAAAAGTGCGCATCATGACACTATAAGGAATAATAGTATGTAGTGATGTGTCACATACAAATAAATCAATACATTTTTAAATTGAGGTCACATAACATTCCATGGTGAGGAAATCCATGCAAATTTGGGTTATGACAGGATAAAAGCTCTTCGAATGTAATAATAACCACTCGGTTCTGTGTTGAAATTTAGTTCCAATATATTTATGACATATACATACAAACTCACAAATCCTAAAAGGTGATTGTAATAAGTATAATCAATTCAATAAACACTTACATCAACAGGTTGAGGAGCAGTCACCCTCTCTGTGGGAGCCTTCATTTTGTTTGTTATGCTCATGTTTCCATGATAAACACCACTGCCACGTTGACCTGGTGGACTGGAACTTGGAGGCAGATGAGGAACAACAATTCCTCCTTTCACTCCCGGTGCACGACCCAAAAGGGTTAAGGCCACATGGGTTCCCGCTGCAAAGGTCCCAACCAAATACACTTATGAACATATTGTATACATGCATTAGACTCATTTGTTTTCCTTAACCACAACAATCGCAAAGTTTAAAAGCATGATCTCGATCGTATTTCCTCTAATTCAATTAAACTTTCCAACAGAGTACTTTTTAGTAATTTGAGGCAGCTTATTGTGGGTGATTATTATCAACATCGTTTTAATCAATATAAGTGGTCATCATCTTATTGTGGCCACTTTGCTCTATAGCTTTTCAAATACTATCAATGTTTGAACATCAAAGAAAGAAAATTAAGCTAGACAAAGATTAATTATTGAATTACCACAGAGTAATATAAAACCGACTTTCATGTTAGCGCAATGAAATAGTTTCCTAAATACTACTTATGTAGTAATGTGCAGAGCAGTGATTAGTAGCCTATCAAGTTCCAAGATAAAAATGCAATTTGGATCTAATTTTTAGCAGACTCATAGTCGTTGTGGTTACACTTTGTAATGTCATGAAAGTGCTTCCGAGAGCTGCATGAAAGAAAAGAAGGGGCAAAATCTATGTATCTATATGAACAGTGTTCGTTTTTAAGTAATCAGTTTGCGGTGACTTTGTAGTGTAGAAAAACGCTTGTTTTTGCAACTTGTCTCCAGCCACAAAGTAGGCTTAGTAAAATGACAACATAGGTCAACGTTGAAGGACAAGAGGCACATTGTGGCATCAAGGGGACAATTATTCCCATAATAGTACCTTCTTCTGCGCATGCGCGACTTCAGTAAACGAATTCAAAAAGACAAAATAATCTAAGGGTGTTCACCCTCTCCAAGTCATCATCCCTAGTCTCATAACTCATTGCAAGTTATCTTTTTCCCCACAGAGCACAGTTGTTACCCACGGTGTATTCCACATGACATGCTGCACGTGTTGGTCTTCCACCATTGAACAAACTCATTCAACTGCCACCTTTACATTGCCCATGTCCAAAACGTATACATGTACACTGAATTTTTCCAGTTCACTGAATCGAAATATTCCTACTTGTGAAATCAGGACACAAACGATATTTCACATGATGCTATACACAACAGCCAATCCAGATTCATACAACCAGGAATGAATGTCAATCTCTATGTATCGATTGGCCAACATTTATATGAAGATTTCAGTTATTGTAATATATCATAACTGCCCTTATTCTTTAGAAGGGTTCATAACAGCATGCTTACATAATAAATGCACACCCCCTACCTCAAACCTTGCTCAAACCAAGTCATTCAATGCAATGGGCGAGGTTCCATAGAAACCTCGTTATCTTTCATGGCAGGAAATACCCGTAAATCACAACTTCACTAAGCAAGTTATAAAAATGTTGTCTTTTTTAAACCTAGTCAACTAATGATATGAATGGAAAAAAGAAATTTCCAAAAAGACCAGTATAACAAGTCCGATCAAAATTAGGCATGTGAAGGAAGGCATGCATGATATCACCTAACTGAAGTCCTGCATAATGATCTCTTCTGTTCATCAGCATAATAAAGCAGTTAAGGTCTGTGTATAGAAATTGGGGAAAAAAGAAAACATTATGACGTCAATGCGTCCGAATTTCACTCGTTTGAACTTTCAACCCGGGACCTAATTTCCGGCAAAAATTGAGCCAATATATGAACGGTTCTTTCACACCCTGTGGAGGTCGATGGACTGTTGGAGACATCAGAAGAGAATCATCATCAGATATCTACTCTGGTGTCTGCCATTTTCACAACTTATGAATGGCGCCATTTCATAATTATGTAAGCATAACCCAATCAACTAAACGTTGCCAGTATTATTAACAAGAGTCCTTCTCGAATTTCTCCAATGACCAAATGTATATTAAAAAAATTACATCAGCAGACACTTCGCTAGGAAAATTCTGGCAAGTAAAATTATACAGGATTTGACCATGTCACTAAGCACGTTTTCAAGGTTGCATAAAAAAATTCTATGTACCATGAAAAATGCAATAAACCTTGAAAAAGATAATTTTTTTAAATGAAGATTGGCCATCTCCAAAGTCGGATTTCTGAAACCTGATACCCTTATTAGGTTTCCAATAATTCACCCAAACTTCTCACTTGCTTTACAGTACGCATGTTTTTTCGTTGAGACAGTTGATATAGTAACTATAGAATTTTAGGAATTTTCGGCGGCAGAAAGAAACACATGTTTAACTTCGGTTTGAAATTGGGTAAAAAAAGAGCATAAATTTGCAATTCTCCTTGCACAAAATAATAATGCAGTTTGTTGTCACTGTCATGTTGACAGCTGCGCTTCATATTTATAAGTATTTTTGGAACGACAGCGGGAAAAACTCTGTCTCAAACTAGGGTCCAATTAAAAAACGAGCTTTCTTCAAAGATAACACAAATTGAATGCCATTCTTTTTGGCATCACTTTTAGCATGAGCACTTTTCCTTCCGTGTCAATGCCATGGAGAACTGGGTTTACTGCCACACACCACAATCAATTAAATTAGCAATGCACTGGAAATAAAATTAATCCAATAAAGGGGACACTTGTATGTATGCAACTGCCTATATCCAATAAAGAAACTTGTGCGATCGACATAAAATATTATGACACTGCAATGGGAACTAAGGGGAATCTTTACTGTGTTGAAACGGCCACTAGCATGGTCCTAAAAACGCCATAAAAATGATAGGCAGCTATTGCAATGGTATTTTGAGGGTTCCAAGTCTCCAGCTATGCAAGACTTGCAATTCAAATCAATGCATGATTTGGTTTTTACTGAATAAACGAACTGTTAGTCCGAGAACATTACAACATGGATAACTTGGGAGGATAATATCATTGTCTACAAACCGTAATCCAATTCAAGTTGTGTATGGCAAGTTCTTTATAAGGTAAAACATACTAAACATGCCCAACGTGCAAATGAAACCGAATAGTACTGTTACAGATATTGAAAAATTGCATGAAATCCATGCATTCTAAGTTTACACACCTATTAAAGCAACTGGGGATAAATAAACAATGAATTACTGATAAACCACAGTAAATATGGCATCTGGTCTGCCAGGATTTTTGTACATCTTAGAAACATAAAATTTGGCCTTAAATAGGATGTGGTGCTATATTTATAGTAATAACAACAAAGCTGTACATTCAATTTACAGAGTGCTTTGCTCGGAAGTCACTTTTGCATTTTAGCACCTACATCTCAAGTGTTTCTTAAAATCAAGCTCTTTGAAAATTAATTTTACCCATCTATTGAGAGCATTTTCAGAACAAATTCATGCCAAAAATCAAGCCGTGACGCATTTTGCAGGAATTTTGGCCTCCATCCAGGCAAACTGCCAGTCAAGAGCGTTGTCCTGTTTTGTATCTGCACATTTTGCAGAAAACAAAAGTGAACAACAAAAGTAAAAATATACTCCTTTGAGGCGGTGTAACAACAATACAACCATTCCAAAAAACTTGACACTGAGTAACTCGTTAAAATGTAGTCTTCTGTCATATTAATACGAATCCAACCTACAAATCAAGTTGTGCTTCACTTTTTATCTTGTATTGTAGGCCAAATTGCAAGCATACAAGTGAATGAAAGACTGATAAAAATGTTATTTATGTCGGTAAGGACGGTAATGACAGAGTGCGATTATAATACAAGTTTTACTGAACTAGTCATTTCTGTGCACGCAGTTGCGTGAAAATTAATAGGTATTCAGAGTAAGGAAAACGAAAGTGAATGTACACATTGCATATGTTTTTAAGCACGAAGATGGTACCTTGATGGTATGTATTACTAACTGAAGTATGCGGAATAAAATTGCAAATTTATATGCGTGCATACGATGAAATTTGGATATAAAACATTGATCAAGTGAATGAACAAGCAAAATACCACTACAATTAAAATGGCCAGCTGTTGAACCTGGAAAATTGCAATCGTATATAAATATTATTTAATTTTCAGAAAACTTTAAATGCAATTAATGTTACAGAAATACTGATATAGCATTACAGTGTAAGTTTGCCAAATAACACTGTTCATTCATGAACATTGCATAAATTCTTGTCAACTCCAAGAAGCCAGATTTTCCAATTTCTTAGCATTGTACAGCATAATCTAGTACCTTGACCCTGGAAATCGATACCAGACATTGAATAGTATCGTTTTTTGACACTGGTAACAAGACGGGAAATTGTTATAGTCTGGACAGCAAACATGATTCGCAATTCAGTGATGTCATAAACCACCAAGCCAAGTCAAGGAAAAAGCAAATCCGGGAAGTTTATAGTATATTATATCTGCAGCATACATAGCATCTGCAGGCAAAAATTGCTAAAAACACGCCATCAGATAAATTATTAACACACAAAAGAAAGGAGCAGGTGTGTCTCTGGTGGTACCATGAGACCAGATGACACTGGTAAAGTGTGGCGTTATCTGAAATCCACGTAGGCACTTGTGGCATCCATTACCAGAGTATTGTCCGGGTTCCTTGACATCCAACCAACCACCAAAAACAACTCTAGGTATATGAATGATGTGCAAGACAGTCTCAACAAATTAACTACATTCATGTGGGCAAAACATGTGCGGCTCAGATCAATCACTAAACAACTCTTTTGAGTTTCCATGTTTTTGCACACTTCTTACATGTTATAATGTATTGGCTAGTCAGGGTCGTTTCAGTGCAGTATACACAACAAACTGACAATAGCTTTGGCAGTATGGTTAAAGTTGTATGTTAATATGGGCGTCGTCGACCGACCAAGCACCTTTTGGGCTGGACGGGTCATTCTTTAATACAGAGCCCTGGTTGCATGTGTCAGCTGACAAATTGTGCAAATTATTCAGAAGCGTGTAAAATCTATTTTAGTTTGTCATTTTGCATTTTTCCAAGTGTACAATGGGAATTCTTGCTAAATTCATGTCTGACTACACTAGCTTCGAGATCACGCACAACTGAAGATCATTTAAACTATGTATGCCCAAATTAAGCTGATATTATATTGTAAACATTATTTACTTACATCTGATCAGTCCCACCACTTCGACGTGATTGCACTGCGTAACCAGACTTCCATTAACCTGAGTAAAACCAGAGAAATAAATTCATTTTTAGTTGTTGCAGGTCCATGACATAAGGAAGGTCTCTTTAGCAACTGACAAGAATAGCACTGGCTTCAAAACAAAAATGACAACAACAGTAAGAGGCGGGGTTTTCATCTGCTTCCTGCAGAGTGTACAAACTGGGACGTATAAACTATTGATAAAATCGTGTCTGAGCACAGCACCACTCTATAATGTACTGTGGTGGTCCCTTGGGCGTACACAGATTTCAACTTTCGCTCTAAAACGTCATCCACGATATACATGCAGTTATGATGGCCACTTGCAACTTGAGCATTCCAACCAGGTAACCTCATTCTATTCCTATGATGAACCTCTTTGCTTCAAACCGTGATGAAAATCCGAAATGGAAATTTCAATTCTGATAAGATTCAGCAGCCGTTAATAGATTTTTTGTGTATACAGAACCAAAAGCAAAAAAATAGGTAAATGTCAACAATGAAAAATCAAGCAATGTGATAGGAGCTGATATTTTTGGTTCTAGTAGGACAATGGTAGGGTAAACAAGAGCACAGGCTATCCATTTCCTGTACTTTACTTTGGTTACCCATGATTCCATTAGCATGAAGCATATAGGAAGCACTCAAGACTCAAAATGCCATGGCCAAGCACATAAACAGCAGGTATTTGTAAGCTTGCAAATTAGCTCAAGCTTCCAGTTTCAAATCAGTAAAAGACACCTGAGCTTGCACATGAAGATGTAAACAAATATGGCGTCATACTGTCTTTTTTTCTAAATTATACAGGAAGCAATGTAATAGGTTAAGTTGTTTTCTTACTGCCATGCACAATGCAAGTAGGTATGTAACCCATTTTAACAGTATAGGTCAACTGAGAAAATAACAGTCTATGTAGAAAGTTGTAAACCGCAATTAGGATAAAATGACGACCATGCATATTCTGCAGGGTGTTTCATACAAAATATAGTTTAATCCCTATAGAATTACATTCTTAGATACCTTAAATGTTATTCTAATTATGTGCAAATTACAGATTATTCCTTCTGAATAAATTACATTAAGGCAGTAAATACACTGAAATGCTTTATGGATGCAATAAAGTGCAAATGAGAAAATTTTGTTTAAATGTTAGAATAAATTATATTGTTATTTAAGGGACGAACTTCTACTTAATGCAAATGAAACCTCATGAAACATCCTGTGCATTGCCTTGTGTTATTGAAACCAAGTGTAATTTCCATACTAACTTTGATTATTCTGTCTCCAGTCTGAACTCCAGCCTTTGCAGCTGCACCATCTGAAAACATTGCAAATTTACACAATAATTACCACTGTTATAACATGTAACGCACAAATACAGATAAGCAAAAAGTGATAAAGCAATAGTAAATAATTCATATCATCAGCCAATGAACTTATTAGTCATTTCAAACAACTCCCAAGTGGCTACATTTTCACAGGAGTTACCAAACAACATTACAAAAAATATATTTTCAAAGTGTAACATAAAGCTTAATATTTCGGTTTTTTAGCCAGAAATATTGCTCACCTTCTTTTACGGACTGCACAAACACCGGATTATCTCCTGATACAGTCAACCCGTATCCCTTTTCGTCTTTTTGCACTATAACGCACCTCTGAACAAGTGCTGGACCTGAGTTTGACAAATAAACAGGATATTCTCAACACTCGTCTGTGCAACAATTGATTAACTCTAAAATTCGATTAACTCCAAAGACCATGAACATCTTTAATTGGTCACGTGTCATTTGAAAGGAAACTTGATTGATTTGTAGAGTAAGCAAACAAGGCAACCGTTGACAAGTGCTCCTGTCCAGCCAGATAAACTCGGCCAATAAAAGCAGTATACAGAAAGGGAAAGACCATCAATCACTTCACTCGTTCAACATCATCGTCATCAACCACACACAGAGTATTAGGGTTTGAAAATCAATGATCCCACTTAATAAACCAAAAATTTCCACTGGACTTATTCGAATTCTTGGAGTTTTGACTTCCAAATTTCATCTTATCTCCATTTTTACTATCATATATGGCGGCAATTAATTATTTGAAGTCTGCCTGCAGTCCACAAGATGCGCTCTTGTGGTGAAACAAGTCTTTGAGAAATGGACTTTTTACATTGATGCGAGTCTTCCACGTTCTACCAGGGCATAAATAAATAAGATGGCTTCACTGCACAAAACGGTTGTTATACAGAGAAGCCAACAGACATAGCAAGAACTCCTCTCTATAAAGATCATTTGGCTTTCTTTCCTAACAATTATTTTGATCATCTGCATCATGCTATTTAATGCTTCCAAGGATTCAAGTTTAGAGACTGGATTTCAAATATCATGGGCAGCCTCATATCACCAAACATTTCGCTTCATGTTTGGCTAAATTGTCATCACAAGCACAAAGTAACATTTTGCATTTTTTATCAATAATTTTGCAACTTACTTTCTACGTGATTAACCATTGATTAATTAGAAGATCACTTTGATTTACCCATGCATGTATACTGTCTAAATGTCACACTCCTTGGCAAACCCCAATTGCCCTTTCTTGTGATACTGTTATACGCAGTCAAAGAAAGTTTCCTTGAATTAATGTTTGGATTCAAGCATTTTTCAGCTATATTTTAGACATAATACCAAACCAATAAAGCTACAATGTTGTGCAATATGTCGGTTTTAACATCAACAGCTGTCAATATTCCTTTACATCATGGCACTGACTTCCTTGCATAGGATGGATACATATAATTTCCAAGTACTTAATTTTATGACAGTTGTCAAGAATAAGTGATCATTTCTCATGTTATCGATCGGAATGCACTTTTATCTACAAGATTATTTCTCACTGTGTATGGAAAGTGGGGGCATGGTTTTTGTAGCAATTTTCCTGTACAAGAGCAGCAGGTTTGTAAAGAAGTGGCAGCAATGAAAGAAATGCATCAGAATATGTTGTTGCCAGTAATTTCAGTGTGTCTACTCACAAAAAGGCCAAACTGGGCGTCACTTTTGCCACTCAAATTACTGTTTGGCAATGACGGCGAATATAAGTTGTATTACAGCACACAAATATAGGGGGTTGCAATTTTCCTATTGAGCAATTAAAGGGGCGTTATAGTGCGACACAAGCCACCTCGCAGTGACCGCATTTCGCCATGCATTGACGTATCTGACAACATTCAATGAACGGACCAATGATAGTCCACCCGGCAACACTTCAATGATCCCAGCAGGTCACGTGCACCTCGTAAAACTCGTCACATGTGACATTATTGGCGAGAAATCGATTCATCGCTTTCACATAATATCTTAGTCGTATGCCGATGCAATAAATCGAAATTTACTGGATTTCTTTCACCTTACCCAATCTGCAACTGCAAATACTGCAGACAAATACAGTAAAACTTGTCTACTAGCACCTCCACATGAAAGGCATACATAGCGGATTTGTTGAATGTAATAAGAGAGATTGGCAGCTACCAATTTACAATTTTTTCGAGCAAATATTAACCGTGTGGATAACCGACAGATCCATTTTATTGGTATATTTAGATTAATTTACTTATACGCTAATCATGTTTTTTTGCATACAATATTTGAGTCATTCTAGTGCACATAACAGAGGACAATTTTGGTTTTACGTACCTACTAACTTACATGCATTTATTACCTTTCAAAATCTTTTTTATTTATGTTTTGAATTTATCAAAGACACATAAATGATAATTTGCTACAAGGAAACTTCGTATTAATCCTTGGTGTTTGCAGGAATTACTGAACTGCTCCACTAATATAGTATCATGCAGAATGTTTGCAGATAATATAAATAAAAGGTGGCTCTAGTGAACTCTTAATTATATTTCATTAGCTATATATTTATAAATCGTGTAGAGTGCTGTTGGTTTCCATAATAACTAATACGAAGAATATTGACACATTAAACTTTTAAATCACAGGAAACTCACCACATTTTCTAAATAGAGCTGAATCTTGTGCCTATGTCTAACCCAATTTCCTGTTTAAAGTTGTGAAGTTAAAATAAAACTTCATTTATATACACTAGCAGGAAGGAAACACGTGTTTCTCTGTTTTCCGAAGCGAATATTATTTGTTGCAGTAGTAAAGAGATCACAAACATGAAGTAAACTTGGATCGAGTCGTTCAAAAAATTTCGCTGACTTAACAAATAATCCACTCCATTTTTTTGAATTCTTTTGCATAATATAATTAACAGTGACTTACTACTTTGTTTGGAATATTCAAATGTAGGCTCTATGGATCCAGGCCCAGGTTTCATGAACAGATTATCGTCCTTCTTTGGAACACCGGGTCCTTCGTTCTTGCTCAAACTTCCCAACCTGTTTCAGAAATTTAGCAACAATTAATATACGACTTACAATAATAACTTTAACGAAACACTAATTACACGTATTGTCAAATAAACAACATACAGCAATCGATATATTATGCAAACCAAATTAATACAGAAGGGAAAATCTTTCAAAAAGGTTTTTGTTACGACATAAGCATAAATCATAATCGCTTGTCACTGGAAACCTCCCATAAGTTCAGAGTACAAATCACCTGAAATGAATATGCGATTATGGCAGCAATTTTTCTGTTACAATGACGTCATGCAAAACTACTTTTCAAACACGTTTTTCTGTTTTGGTTGGCACCGTGTCTAACAGAAATCCGGATCAGCCCAGAGCATAATTGAAATTTCCCACTCCTGACCCAAAGAAACAGTTAATTCATGTGAGTATAGTTCTGCCTTGAAAATGCAAGTGTTGGGTATCTTGCACAACTTGCATTGCATTATTACATTTCAGTAAGAGTAATTGAGCAATTTTTCCATAGAAAACTATGCTAACGTGCAATGCAGGGATGCATGATGTTATTTCATATCCTTGTATGCATGGAAAGCCAATCACTTAAGGCGGCATCACATCGCCAAAAGGGTAAGGCAGGCTTCCCCTCCATGCCCCTGCAGCAATTGCACAAGCG
>JAQFZQ010002778.1:0-12690 GCA_034696005.1 Glomeris marginata | reverse complement strand
TTGGTTGAGCTCGACAGCGCTCTTCACAGACCAATTATACAAGACAACCAATGGGAGGCTCATGAAATTGGTCAATTACAAGTTAATTATGATCGTTTACAATCACAATTGTCTTTGCATCACTACTGTTCATATCATTTTACATGTGGACAAATAGCTGGAAGGTCCTTCATATAGTAAAATGCAGTTGGGGACTATTTCCTTTCGCGCATTTTACTGTACACGTAATTAGGTTTGCATTGGTATTACTTTGAGTTGCGCATTACTATAGTGTACAAAACTGTTGTAATGTCAAATGTTAATTAACAAAACGTTTAACATGCATCTTAAACTATTCCTTTAAAAATATAACCTTATACGTGAAAGTGTTTCTTGGCCCTAGGAAAAATTACTTCCGCGCTAATGTCCTGTCACGTTTCCATGTACTGAATACACGGCTAAAAATATTGTGACAGATATAGTGTCCTAAAATGAATGTATGGCACACTACCCAAGCTTCATTAATGTTAGCAACATATTAAAAATTCTATTAGTAAGTAAATCTTCATTTTACCTTTGTCGACTTTTGAGTCTTCCGACGCGTTCTTGCTGAGTTGCAAGCAACAGTTGAGGACAATGTCATCATTACTACCCTGTAAAGAAGACAAACACCTGTAACTGTGATTTAAAACAAATTAGGAATCAGGAATGGTCCTTGGCCTGAAGTTACCTTATAGTCTCCCACGGATTCGCTGCGGAAGGTGATGGAGTTGAGAAAAGTGCCTTTGATGGTCACGGCCTTCACGCATGGGAGTCTCTTGTTGAAACAGTCTTCCAGGAACTTAAGGGCCTCCTTGGCAACTTGGGCCACCCTGTTGGCCCTTTCGTTACTGTATGAAGATTCCTGAACAGCTACCACCCCAGTCTGTCCAGCTTCCAAGGGTCTTAGACTAGGCTTCATGCCTCTTGCCAATCCATCCAATTCGTTTATAACTGGAAGGACAAAAAGAAAATAGGGGGAAAACTTAATTATCATTAACTACATACGTAGATAGTGCTCATTTACACACAAATGATTCACATTTTCCCATCGTATACCTTTGGGGGAATTGAAATTTTTTTTTCTTATTCGGCCCCCTTGCTTGCGTCCGATTGGTGCAAGGGGGTAAATCCATAAATTAGAAAATGAAAGCCCTTCTTTTGTAACGACAATAACAACATAAGCACCTGTAATTTGAGGGGGATAAAAAACGGAATTCATATCCCTCTCACCTGAAATTACGTGAAATTACCAGATATAACCATTATTTCCAGCCCCATGTTCGCGGCAACATCTTTAAACGACCGAAAGAAATTTACATTCATTCCTTGCTTATAAAAAATTACATTTTAAATACATCTACAGTATTACATTGTTATCTATCAATATTGTGCAGAATATAACATGTCCATTTATCTTCTGTTACGTGAGAAAATACAAGAGGTACCCGTTGATTCAAACTTAGCGACATCACGTAAATTCAAAAATGAAATTATTATAGTTTATTAAAATCTGATTATGAGTTTTAATGGACCTAACCCAAACATAGCAGTTGTATAGAAAATAGACCAAAACCCGTTATAAATGATTACTATGCATTGGTTTACCACGCAAGATTAAGAGACTGTATTGCGCGAATTAACAATCCAAAATTTTCTTTTAATATCATGATTTTGTTTGAAGAACGAATGCAAAATGTATTAAATATGATTATAAATATGTATCTGCACAATTGTGTGAAATATTAATGTAGTGATTAGAATAGTTAACGGTAAAATCGTGAACAAAGCTGCATCTATGAACAGCGCCATCTACGGGACAATACGTGAGTAGCCAAAAGGGTGCTGCTGACCTTAACTTTTATATATCCACTAAACAGTTTATTTCTTGCTTAGTTTGTTACTAAACTTAAGTCAACCGAAAATTCCCAAACGTGCTTAGGGGCAATATGTAATAATTTTCCTTGCTGCAACAACAAAAACAAGAAATAAATGGACCAACTGCTGGGACCAAAAGTTACACAATAACCTTCATTTTCCCCCCTGAAAATGTTAAACCAAAAACCCACAAACAGAGATTAAATATCGTAAATTAGTTCAGATGATAATTCAGTCAATTGGAAACAGTAAATTTATGAGAAACACCAAGGGTAAAATTTAAAAGACCCCCCTGCAAGACCACACAGCAATAATTTTTGATAAGACCCTTTTTCCCATCATTCATTGGGAAATTTTAGCTTTCAGCACGCAAACAAAAGGGGTTAAATAATAGGGATAAAAAAATGGAAATAAATACCGGAGTCTGTTATGCAAATAAGTGTCTCAGCTTTCACTGTTAAGTATATTCTGTTGGATATTATATATTTTTTATATTTTTTCTCTCTGTCTTCTTGTCTTTTTATATTTTTTATATTCAAATTCCATATTTGTTTTTTACAAGGTACAATATTTCCCACGGAATTTATTGAGATCAGAAAACGCGGTTCCTTTTGATGCCGATCCAGAAAGTTGGCAAAAAATTACACGGGGATTAAGCATATATCAATCATACGAATACGTAGTGTCATAACACGTGACAAGCTCATCGACACTCTAATTACCGATCCGTGTTTTAATTAATGCTGTTCCAAATCGATCACGTTATAATTAATATGGACGTCATTTATGTAAATATACACGGTGATTAGCATAATCACCTATCAAAGACTTCACAACATGTTCCCATCAACCAAGAGTGGGTTTACAATGACGCAATCGCTTGTTTACAATCATTACAATTCATTGCAATAGACCTATTTCATTAAGCCACTCCCACTGCCAATATGGAGGCCAATATGAGGAAAATAGTGCAACCTTATTGGATCATTCTGTGTCAAATCAACCAGGCTGGGCACCCGACCCCCTCAGATTTCCTTTATTATTTTTCTATGGATTGAAGACTGGAAGGCTAGTACTCTCACAAATTTTGAGGTCTTTGAATTTCTTTTTAACTGAAGATAGAATTTTTCAAAGTTTTGAGCGAATTTCCGCAGAAATGCCGCGGCTCATCAAAATTCCCTAGTAAATCTAAAACTCCAAGTACCAACACATGAAGAACTTGTTTACTAATGTTACTTGTCATTCTGAATCCAATAATGCTGTTGTTTTTGATATATCTAAAACACGTTTGCTGCAATTGACGTAGACGGCAAAAAACACGACGGGTGAAATGACCATCAGGAACAATCTTTAAAAATCTGAAAAAAATCGACTTACATTCATCTAAAGATTGTTAATCAACGTACCAAGTTTGGTATATGGGATTTTCTCCATTGCGGAGGGAAAAAAAATAATTGCAAAAAGTTGACTTCCACACAACATGCTAAGACCGATCTAAGAATGTTTACTTCACGATGATAAACATTACCGCCTCCATATTGGCAATGGGACACACCTACTGAAATTAGTCAAATGAAAGTTTAAAATGAAATGTTCTATAATTAGAAGTTTACAAATGAAATTTCCTGTAACTGAATGTTTTAGAACATAACATTTCCCTTGGACTTTCAGTCACAGAATATAATGTTATATGTGATTGCAACATCTTTGAATAGCCATGTACACATTGTATATAAGGCACACATGTCTGGCACTTTAAAATGTAAGGCTAATGCACTTTTATGATGAAAAGAAAGGGAAAAAGTAGTTTGTATGTCCCTATAAAGTTTAACGCATCACTTGACTATAAACACAATCCGTGTATTAAAGTACAGAGGGGTTGATTTCGCTCCAAGTCAGGTAAGGAATGTCAAACGAGCTCAAATGATAATAATCTGCTCAATAAAATTCATAATTATCACACCCTACCATGGGAAATTGTTGTTTTGCTGCCTACTAAGCGCTTGAAAATTGCGCCAAATTACTCAAGTCCCCCACTATGGAAATCATTCCCCCCTCATGTGCAGAGGGGTGTATGTGAGCAAAAAAAAACATCTATCCAAATATGGTAACAGACCCCCACCATTTTACTATACCCCCAACCAATGGCAAAACTCTGACTAAAAACTTCACTTTTTACATTATTTCCAAAAGAGAAACCGCAGAATCAACTGTCATAAATTTAAAATCCACTATAACATGTATAAATAAACTGAACACTTAATTACATGGTTCACAGTAATATATTAATCAAGATAAACAAAGAAATGGGTTGAAGCCTAGACAAATTTTTCATAAATATTACCAAACTTTCCCCTCAAATTATAAATTATGGAAACAAAATGCAACCACATTATGTTCAATTAAAATTGATACATGTACTCACATGGAAAATATGGCGTAAATTAGGTGATCAATTATATAAAAATAAAATAGTATAATTATTCATTGTAAATTTAATTGCTAATGTGAAAATTTTTAAGATGGATATTTAATCAAGGTTCATTAAACAGCATGCAATATTTTTATTAACAATGTTCACAATTTAAATTTATCATATTATAAAATGAGCAGAAAATAAATACATTGTGTAAACGCCGTTTGGTAATTTTACTATATTATTATTAGTAGTAGTAGTAGTAGTATACAGGGTGTGGCAAAAGTCTGGTAATTTTTTAAATATCTTTAAAATGGTAAATGGTAGCCTTGTAAAGTTTTCACAATCGAATAGGAAGTCATATGGGGGAAATACGAAAATCATATCGCGCGTGACCTATGACGTCATCTTCAAGGTCATCCGTGTTTTAACTTTTGAACCGTTGAAGATGGGGCACAATATCGAATTGGGCGCTTGAAGAGCACATTCGATTTAGTGAATCAAAATTATTTTCAGAAATTTTGGTGCATTTATAAACCGTACAGAAATTTTTGAAATGTGGTGATCCAATATGAATGCTGCGCGCTGAAGTGAAGCAACGCCTCGTTTACTAAGGGTTAGCACCTAGGACAGGTTGCTGCTACATTTGTCTGATTTATTTTCATACTGCAGCGCACATCATACATAATTTCTAAAATTAATTATAACATTTCCAAGATTTCAAGTACGTATATCAAAAAGTCTTATTATAATTCCAGGTTTTCCAGTTCAATATAGAAACTCTGAATTATTATCAAATGCGCAAATTTTAATGAATTAGCATAGTATTTAATAAATTAAAAATTAGTAAAATAAAATGTTTTGGTTCAATGAAATCTTGTACACAACTGCGTCAACTTTTAATGTCCTTATGTATACATAATTAAAAGGAGAAAAATATGGTCTATTAGCAACAGTTCCTTATACCTGGGATTATTTATAGACAAGTATAGCTATGGAAAAACTATTTGGACAAAAACTAGTGTACAAAAATGTGATTTTTTATTATGTATTACCATAAGCAACCAAGTTCATAACGATGACTAGAAAGAGTTTGTTGCAGAATTATAATATTGACTGCTTCCCCCTTTTATCCCACAATTTAGTGACACTCAGCAATTTAAGTAGACACAAACTTGAGTAGTAACACTGTATATTATACAGGATATGATTGAATTTCAAATTCAGTTTGAACGACAACAATCGCCTAAAGCAACTTTTATGAAAAGTGGACAGTCTGGTTGGTATGGAGTGTAATGTGTAATGGCGGCCAGTTTAACAAACATGGCGCACATCAACCTGTTGCCAGGCTAAAAATAAACACTACAAATATGGTGGGAGGAAGAGAAAAGTTTAGTAAAAAAATAACAGAAAAACTGGCCAACATTCTTTGGATTATTTCACCCAAACAAGATACAGATAATAAAAAATCATTGATAAGGGGGGAGTTCAAGCAATGATATTTCGATTATTGCCCTATAGAGAGCGCTACTCTGGACGCCACCGTATGGGCGCTACGGAAGGGGTGCCGTTGAAATATTTGGAATGTACTAGTCGTTTTCCTTGTTTTAGCAAATAGCATTTGATTTACAAATATTTATTCCAATCAAGGAGTCAGTAGTTCATGTACGTTGCAGGACTAGGCTGTGACATACTGCAGTGCAAGTTCTTTGGCTTATGCAAATGACATCTGTTTTCATTAGGAAACGAGAAATAAAACAAATAATGGTTTGTGGACATTTCTGAAGGTGGCACTGCTTGCTGGGTACAAATTATGCTTTGGTATAGCAAGCTTTTGACACATAATCCCATATTCCCATTACACTGTTGATTAAATCAAAATTTCGATCACACATGTACGGTTTAGAATTTGATGCCGAATATCAAGATGTGATCAGTTTTTTCATATTTCAATTGGTATTCTGGGAATTTTGGATTAATTTCTGGAATTTTCTGTCAGCTTATTTTTTACTTCCAGATCACAAAAGTATGTAATGTTATACATAATAACTCAAACAATTCTCTTTAATTTTTCTGGGTTTGTTGTTGGTATTTGATGGGCATGGCATATATTGTTTTTAAACTGCCTCTACAGCGGAGGTTGCAGTGTATGTCTGGGAAGCTGTTAATTGAACAGCTGCCTGTTACGGTAATATGTACTAGGAGTACTACACTAACACTAGATATAAGGAAATAAGTGTGAACATTATCGAGCAATTAGCTGTGCAACAGGACATAAAGGATTCAAGATGGCCGCCAAATGACGCATTCACTGTCAACACTGATGACTTCACGCATTTGCAGTTGTTGTCCAAGCTTTTTATTCCCAATTTACACCCTTGTATACGTATAAAAAAGAAAGTAGTATACTAGTATATATCTTTCATGATACATCAGTCTCCAGGAATTTTGGATTGAATAAAGAAAAAAAAATACTATAGTCGGGTCAGACACATTGTAACAAACCGGTTGAATAACATTCCCCCAAATGACGTATAGCACAGTATATTCACATCTTCTAACTTGATATTTATATGACTTGTTGAATAATTATTATCAATAAGAATAAGCGAGGAAACTCTGCATGACGTCACCTATGTATTTCTTCTTCTTCAAAACAAGTTTAATTTTTATGTTAAAAGTTTTAAGACAAAGTTAAAAAGGAAACAATCAAATTTAAATATACACATCAATGTACAATTATGTAATTGCCTATGACTATCAAGGACCAACTTCTCATTCATACATCAAACACTAAATGTCACTACAGAATTACTAATATCAATTCCAACATTTATATAAATAAATTTAAAAGTTAACCATGAAGAAATCAAGTGAAAATTAGTATAAAAAGTTATTTAGCACTTAAAATTCGTAGGGGTAATTAAGTTAAAAGGTTCTACTACGTTTGCCGACCTCTTATTTAAACTTTAAAACTTAAAAGTTACCACATTTTTTAATAATTTCCAAAAAGATTTAGTTGTAACACTTGTTTTTTTCATTGTTTTACTTAACGTTAGTCCACCTTTAAACTACACATAATAAGTTCCAAAATAACATTTCTTAAAATTCTTTCATATAGGCTATATAAAAAAATGGTTAAAAGTTTACACACATGCAATACAATTTATAAAATTAGCAGTATTTATTAAATAAAAATTAGTATATCACATTTTGTCAGATACTAGTTATTAGCAGAATGTTCTAGAAAAACTTATTTGAGTCTGCATAAACAGTTTTGATTGTAAAGAAATAAAGAGGAGAAAATAAAGAGAAAATAATAATGAAAAACATTTAGAATGGAAGCAAAAGCTGTCAACTTCTCAGAACTTTTCAAGTTGACTGGAGCATCAAAAGCGAAAGTTGAAAAGTATTTGTGTTCAACTAAACTTGAAATTTAAAAGGGATAAAAAATTAAAAGAAGAACAACAACAAAACGATTCCCACCCTTAAAAATATCTTCGGTTAATTTAAGTTGTACGCATGTAAAAAATTCTTTAACAAGACAAAAAAAGATGGATTCTCTTCAGTAGTTATGTATTCGTTGACCTATACATTAAATCCACACCAAGATGAAACAACCAAAAAACAACTTATACAAAAACCACAAAATCTGCTGAAACACATGCAATAGAATCCCTATAGGGAAGGAAAGAGTCTTAAAGGGAGGAAAAGTCTGAGAATAACTTTTTTAGCAATTTAAAAATACCAACCAAGGGTGGGTTAATTTTTTGTGGGGAGGATTTAGAAAACTCTTAACCACATAGCAGAAGCCAATGAAAAATTTAAGACATGACCTTAAGGCTGCCGATTACATATTTTACTTGACCTTTATCTCCCCCAAAACCCCTCAAAAAAACAGAAACATCTAAAAAGTGAAAGCAGAAGAAAACAATTTACTTTTTTCACTCAACTTAACAAAAACTTCCAAAACATTGAAGTCCTTGACAAGGAAGGACCTTTAACTGAAACCTCCTATCAAAATAGAAACACGCCCACAAATCACAACAAAGGTAAGTCACAAAATTTAAAAACATTCGTAAAAAAAGAGCAATGTCATTTAAAACAATCACTTGGAAAATATATTCAAAGTAAATATACCATAAGAATAATTGGGAATGTTATTAAGAAATGATAACAGTTATTAAAGTTGTTCGGTCTGCGCTTTTCAAGCAGTGACCCTGCGTATGCCGGAATGAAAAGATTTAATATAGGAAAACGGTAAAAACCGTATTTTTATAATAAGAAATTACATTAGGGGAATAGAAAAGAATAAAAGAAACAGAGGTTAAATTTGTCACAAAGAATAATGTGGAAGCAACATTGGACATGATTGCGATATTCCGTGAGCTTTCCGCGGCGAAGTGCAGACCGCAAACTTTTCAACTTGATATTCTTTTCTGTGTCTAGTATATACTATATATTAAAAGAATTCAGGTAATGTTGAAGCGAAAAAAGAATATCACAATCGACACGCAGTCAGATATAATATATACAAGTGCATGAGATTGAAAGCAAAAAGAGAAAATGGGGGAAGGAAGTTGGAAGTAGGCCTAAGTTGCACCATCTTACTTCCCGGTTTGGACAGAACAGTCGGGTCAATTAAGTAATCAGATAATTTAGAAGAAAAGGTGAGCATAATGATGAGAGAGAGAGAGAGGATCTAGGAAATGGCACTATAAGTTTCTTTCTCTGGTCAAGCGAACATCCCGACAGCGCATGTCGTGCGCGTTGAAACACCTCGCGGTTTGCGATAAAATCTCCATTAAGAAAAAATCTCATTAATCCAGTTATAATTTCCTCGTTTCATTCACAGTTGTATAATCGTTTACCGCTTAGACATTTACCAGAAACATCTTTCAGACTTCACCGCGCGAAAGGTTCACCGCGCGCGGCCTTCCGCGATCGAAACGAAAAGCGGAAACTTGCCGATTCGTTACTTTTGGAAGGAAAAGTAAATTATACATTGGAAAGTCCTCGGGTTATATGTAGTTGACAGGCAGAGAACATTACCGGCAACAGGGGTGATGATGAGTGAAAAGATTGATGCAAAAAACAGCGAAACAAAAGTGCAGAATCAGTGGTCTCGGCATGGGGTGTCTCGGACTCGAAGAGTCCGCAGACTCACCACCAAGAACACAAGATAAAGGGTAAATGCTACAACAAGAAATAAGAATACATAAGGCATAAAGGGTTCGAGCAGTTCCTCTTGTCGAAGAATAGAAAGAGTGAAAGTAGAAAAAAAGATCGACATGGAAAATGTCACTGAACTGTTAGCACGCGGCACGAAGCAACAACATACATAAATTCCAAGCAGGGGATGTTAAATACTCATTTTCGAAGAGCTTATGCATAAATAAGTAAGTGTGCGAACATAACTGAACATGAATTACGGAGAAAGAGAAGAGGAAACGGTAAAAAAGGAGGAAAAACCGGTATTTGGCTGAAGCGCCGTAGTGGGAAACCACCTCACCCCACTCCCAGCATGCAACGCATCACCATTTCCCAATTCATTGCCAACAAAAGTTCATTTTTCCCACAACAATATCACTCCTTTATTTATTATCTTATGTACCCTATATCACCATTTCTATCACAACGCCACACAGTGGCCAAAAACGGGACTTAACGCGGCACAATGCGGCAGGATGTCCCTCGTAAGAAACTGTTCGCTTCTCTTCTGAAAGTTCCAAGTGTTTGAATATAAATAGAAAGTAAAAAAAGGTGTAGAAAAGATGGCGGTGAGAGTTTCACGAACTGAACCAGAATATCAGAGGTCGATATGTAAAAATCGCACGAGCCCACAGGCCTAAAAATGCAATTCGTTCAACTTGACCGCCACGTTTTGTCCACGCAGAACATGTCTGATCTCAGATATATTTGCTTGAGATGCATTGATGAGAGAGGAAAAGTTTCTTATCAACATCCGACATTGTGTTGGCTGGGTGAAATGCCCCCTACTGGCCGCATTGTAACCCATCTATTTGATGCTAACTTGAAACCTAGCTGCGAACGAGAACTTTTTGCGCACCTTGTTGTCAGACACATTTCTCTAAAAGAGAATCCTATGTTATGTGTACATACTAAAGTATATCAGTGCATAATTTAAATAATACAAGTAGTATATGGTGTTCTCAGCCAAACCGTAGACTAGACAGGCGGAGCAAGGGCGGAGCTTCGATACCGATCGATACATATACCGAATTACGGTTTCGTATCGTTTGCAAACATCAATCTTAATGTGTAGCAGCATTAAAAACCGTTTGGGGTTGCACAATAAAGCTCCCAGTAATTACGGAAAACGATATTGTAGGCCTACTACTCGATGTCATTGGCTGCAGTGAGACGCAAGTCCGCCTATCTAGTCTACGGTTTGGCTGAGAACACCTATAGAAAGGCACTTGGACGCCGGAAGTGATGTCACCGGAAGTGGATGGAGCTGGCCTCATATTGGACGATTGGACAGAATTCAACCAATCACAGCAGGGCAATAATTGACCACGCCCACCTGTGACTTCACTTCCGGCGGCCAAGTGCCTTGCTATCTCGCTTGCTATAGACCCTTTTAGGGACAAAAGTTCGCTAGAGGGCGCTAAAACTAGTTGTCGACGATTGGTGCAAAACAAACTGTCCGCCATTACACCAGTTGAAAGGACTGATTTGTGATTCAAGCTTCACATAACCAAACGTCGTGAAAATAAAGCCACCACGAAATTAACCACTTTTAAAATATATTATGCTGTTATGGGACCAAAAAGTTTGCAAATTGAATTGCATAGACAGGTTTCCACCATAGACAGGTTTCACAGCATGGTGAATTTGGTAATCTGTATAGTAATAAACATATGTAGGCAATCAACACTTGCCGAAAACAAGTTGGTTCAAAATTCTCAACACGTTTCACACATATTTATTACGTGGAGTGGGTTTTTGGTTTCGGTGCGAAACAAAACCAGAAACTAGATGGTTTTTAAACGTTCACCAATTTGCTGGACCAGTGATCAAAGTGAAAACGGGTGTGACTTTTGTCCAAGCATAAGAAATAAAAAACAGTAAAAGAAGTTATTGCCAATGCTATGTGCATGGAAGACAGTTTGACTGCCTTATATCCGGGATCAAGTGAGGATAATGTCAGACTGCTGGCATTTTCATATCTCAACACGTGACTCAAAAAGTATACTAAACAAAATGACCATGTAATAATAATAGAAAAACAGGTGTACTTATTATAAAACTGTATTCAATGTCAACAAATTGTCAACAATCACGCAAATGCAAGGTGTACGTATTAAAAAGTCCGTGTCTATTCCTGGTGGAAATTGGTAAAAAAGTTATTAGCACTTAAAGTTCGACGGGGTAATTAAGTTAGGAGGTTTGCCTATGCTAGCCTACCTCCTATCTGACATATACTTTGAAACTTTATAGAGTATAATAACATTTTTTATCAATTTCTGAAGGGATTTTGATGCACCACTTGCGATTGAGATTGTGATGTATTACATGATTACTGAACGCTCCCTTCTAATGACTTTTAATGTCACCAATTTGTGGTAACGAAAAAAATATTGAAAAATCGGATAAAAATCAGAAAAAAAATATATTGCGAGAATTTGATGAAATAACGTTAATTAGGTGTAGGAAATGAAGCTTTTGTTTAGGGGCGTTTAGCAAGTTGCGACTCCCACGCCACCTAGCTGCAAAGAAATGCTCTCATCAACTTTGAGGGTAATTAATGAAGAAAGTAAACGAGGATAGAGAAAAATATTTTGCATAGCCAAGAGTTAAGTTAAGTAGTTGGTTGGGGCAAAAAGTAAGTTGCATTTTAAAAATATTGAGCAGGACATTCAACAAGTTCAATGTCCTCTTTTCAAACTACTATTTTCCTAAACTTTCTTCAATGCATGTAACCAACATTTCACCTGTCCGAGACAAATCAGCAAATTCATTGAAATACCCAAAAACCACCTCTAACTTCCAGCTATAGACAAAATGTCATTCTTCACGGTCTCAAAAATAGACGCGCAATCCAAAAACTCATCCCCTTATCCGTAACGCATCAAAATTTTACTAAAATCCCCTCCCCATTTTAAATGTAAATTATCCAAAATTTACAATAAATCCCACATTTATTATTTATTGTTACTATCACATCATCATCATCATCATCATCGTGATTATTACTATTATTATTATTATTATTATTATTATTATTATTATTATTATTATTATCATTATCATTATCATTATCATTATCAATATCATTATCATTATCATTATTATTATTATTATTATTTATGTACATATCTAAATTTACTTTATATTTCTTAATTAAGATGAAA
>JAQFZQ010002777.1:0-12692 GCA_034696005.1 Glomeris marginata | reverse complement strand
AACAACAGGTGGAGCTACAAATGGAAGCCACCGCCATTGGCTAGCATATAAAGCAACTGAAAAAGGTAAACGCCTCCGTTTTCAAAGCCACACCTTTTGTTTTTGCCAGGATACGTGGGAATGAAGTATACCTTGCTAATTTCGTCACCCATTACTGGACACACTTAATTTTCAGAGCACATAATAGGATTTTAAGTTTTATTTCCTATTTTCTCTGTCTTTGATATGTGTATGTTAGGTAATTGAAAAAAATGATGTTTGATGTTTTGAGTCACAAGCAAAAATGGCTGGTGGAAAAATACATGGAAATATACCATATAGTAATTTCCAAGAATATAAATCATTAAATATTGACCATATTTTCCAGGCAAAGTGCTGCATGCAATTTGTGGTCTGCACGCAAACATATTTACAATATGCATTCTAATCCCACAGGTAGATCCAAATCGAACCCTATAGTGCCAAATATAGGTCAAAATGGACACGATGGCGTCATTCAGCCATCGATTACCTCCAACCTTGACCATCAGAGGGCGCTGCGAGCGAATATGCCATAGACACCAATGAACTGCTATGTTTGCGCCTCTGGCTGTTGTCATAGCAATTTTTGGTTGGGGACACTTTTTAGCACACGCAGTGTAAATTCGAGTTGACAGTACTGCTAGCAAGGGCACACAGCTACCACAGTTCTCTGTATTTTTGGAGTTAAAGTCATGGAGTTTGGGCTGCTCCAAAGAAAATTTCCTGTTACCAGTTGTGACCACAGCGAGCGTTGCCATCGCGATTCTATTGAATTTATTGATTATAGGGGAGAAAACTAATTGTCATCGAATTAGAAACTACAAAACAATACTGCCTTTAAGGATACATAGCTTCCAGCTCAAACTGTAAGTTCATATTAATTGTATTTTACTTAATTAGTACGTTTATTTGATGCTTATCAGTGGGTGAAGCCCACAATCGGGGGCAAAGGTGGCCATTTCTATTTCTTTGTGAAGTAATTTTGTTGTAATTCTGTTACTTTTGGATTAAAAATCTTCTATAAATTACCATTTATAACTATGTAATATGTTTATGGATTAGTACACATGGGATCTTCGGATGACTGTTAGGTACCTCAAAATAAAATAAAATAAAATAATATTAAATTACATTACATTACATTAAATTAAATAAAGACGAAGAGAGGAAAGTTTTTAAATTTTTGTAACTTAGTTATAACACATACCTGAAAATTAACATTGTGATGGACCATTTAAAATTTACATAATTTCAAATCCATATTGTAACCCATACTAAATATTCCCATTTCTAGTGAAATAAGGTGGAATCATGGTTTGATAAACTAAATATAGTTAAAAATTCATACTGTTATAATTAAAGTTCAATAACTATTTTGTCGGGCTAACTAAGACACTTCAATTAACAAATGAAACCATTGTTTACTTGAAACAGGTTAAAAATGTATGTTAACACTATAGTTGTATGCATTTTGTGTCCTAAGTATCTAAAGTCATCATAAGCATTGTATTATTGGTCTATACTGGTTAAGTGTATGGCCCATAACTGGTGAGCATATATTAGAGGAACATTTTATTGATGGACAGTAAATTATAAAAATATCCCAATAAGCTATTAAAATCCCAGGTGGTCGCTACATTAATATATAATTAATGTGTGTCAACTCTTTCAATCGATGAAAATAAATTGTCTGCTATTCATGGTTACCAAGGCAATTGCTGCATGTGGGTTATATGGACTGCTCTTATGACCAATGCTCTTATTATATACGCTCTCCCTCTCTTTTATGTCCATTACTGTTCATAATATGGAAAAAATGGGGCCAGGTCACTCATTGAGGCAGACCTGCCTCCTAATTTGCCAATTTGTCAAGGCCAAAATTTCGGACAAAGAAGCCACAAACAACGACATTGGGTGCGTGTTGAATTGTTGTGGTAAGTGATCAATATGCATCACGTGACACTGTGACAAAGCTAACATTTAGGAGAGAACAGGGGTAAAAAAAATAAATAATTAGTAGGTTGTTATTAGTATGAAACAAAATATGCAATTTTTCTTGGTTGTTTCCAGAGCCTTTGTATGGGATTTGTTCTATGTAATGTTTTTGTTTGCCGATTCCTTGGATAAGCTCTAACTTACAGCAGTAATTCAATGTCAAAATGGTCACTTCATCGATTTTGTAAATGCCCATAATCAATAACAACTGACCTTCTTTCGTCTTATGCCCAACTTAATCAATACACTAAATTGGCCTCATTAAATTGTTTTTCATGCTATTATTACAGATGGCCAGTGAATCTGTGAAAGTCATTGTCCGAAGCAGGCCTATGAACCAACGGGAAAATGACCTTAACTGCAAAGTAATACATCCCTGCATATTGCCAAACAATGATTACCATTTATCGATTTACATTATTTGGACAACTTGGACATTTGTACATTTATCTAGCCTGTTGTGTTCATGGATGGCAATAGCAACCAAGTATCGATATCAAATCCAGGTGATGGAAGTGCCCCATCCAAGACATTTGCCTTCGATGGGGCCTATGGACCTAACGATACAACAGAAAAAATTTACAATGACATAGTATATCAGCTAGTTGAGGTGATGAAAATTCCAGAATTTCTCAACTACCAATTGAATTTTACGTAAAAAAAAAAAAATAAATAAATAATGGTTTATTGCAGGGTGTAATAGAAGGATATAATGGGACAGTGTTCGCATATGGCCAAACGGGGTGTGGAAAGTCTTTTAGCATGCAGGGTATCCCAGAACCACCTTGCCAACGCGGAGTCATACCTAGAGCTTTCGAACACATCTTCGAAGCAATAGCTACGTCGGAAGATACAAAGTTCCTAGTACATGCTTCTTACCTGGAGATTTACAATGAAGAGATTAGGGATCTATTGGGAAAAGATGTCAAAAGAAAACTTGAACTGAAAGAGCATCCAGAGAAAGGCGTTTACATCCCAGGTAAATCCCACGCGAGTGGAAATTTGCACCTATTCCACTTTGCACCTTAGATATCAGAAGGTTCACCCTCCTATTAGGATAGTCAAGTATACTATGATATACGTGACTATTACAATAGTAAGCTTTGTTATATGTTAGAGTACACTGTCATATTTCAGGGCTTTCAATGCATCCGGTGCATGACGGCAAGGAGTGCGAACGCGTTATGGAGCGCGGATGGAGAAACCGCTCGGTTGGATCAACACTAATGAATGCAGATTCATCTAGGAGTCATTCAATATTCACAATCAATTTGGAGATGATGAAAACCAGCTCGGAAGATGGTGCACAGCATATAAGGCAAGGGAAGCTGAATTTGGTGGATCTTGCGGGAAGCGAACGACAAGCGAAAACAGGTAAATCCTTGGAAACCGGAATTTGGATTGGAATATTCCTACACTCTTATTAGGAACCCTTTCTATCTTCTAAACAACATCTTACCAGAACTAAAATGTGGATACAATTAATTCTGAAAGTCTTGCAGTCATAATCCACTCCGGAAGCATTTCATATAAACTTTGTTTTATTCACCGATTGCCAATTCTCAAACTTCCTTTAAACTGTTTGGAGGCCTTACTTGTAAAATAATATAACATACCTACTAGGTTATTAGTACAATTAACTTAGTCTTCCTATCTAGGCTGTGAATCACTAGCAATATATTGGGAATTCCCATAAGGGTTGTAAAGTCCTCAAATGCCAAATGATAATACTTATTACGTATATTTGTCATACATATCTAGTAGCATGCATGACATGATGTGTCCATTATCTTTATTGATAAGTGTCATGGCTTAATATATCCCATATAACCACCATATTTTATGATCATGCAGGAGCAACTGGAGAGAGATTAAAAGAAGCCACAAAGATTAATTTATCACTTTCTGCTCTTGGGAATGTCATTTCTGCATTGGTTGATGGCAAATGGAAACATATTCCTTATAGGGATTCAAAGTTAACAAGACTGCTCCAGGTAATTTCTCATTATATACACCTTCAATTACATAACATACCAATTTGACTATAAAAATGAAGATTAAAAATTCCTGTTTTCATGTGATTATAGGATTCTCTTGGTGGAAACACAAAGACCCTAATGATAGCATGTCTATCACCGGCAGACAACAATTACGACGAATCTCTCAGCACTCTAAGATATGCAAATCGAGCAAAGAATATTCAAAACAAACCTAAGATCAATGAAGATCCAAAGGATGCTCTTCTACGGGAATATCAGGAAGAGATACAGAGACTGAAATCTTTACTAGATGGTCAGATTTCCCCAACGGATGGTGTTCCCAGAAATAAACGTATTTGAAAACTTCTATATAGTGTGATCAAGCACAAGAATGAACTTGAAACTGGTAGGGAAGGTGTGGTAAATCAGGTTTTGTGGGTGGTATGTTGGCTCCGCAAGGTAATCAAGGACTCAATAAAGCTATATTGTGTCCTTGATGTAATAATTGTGCACTTTGCAGCACCTCCACAACCTTAATGAGCCATCTAAACAACTATTTCAAGTACTTTCTTGCGCTTGATCAAACTATAGCAGACTAAATATTACAAATCTGATTTTGAATATGCATCATAAATCATGGAAATTTGAAACCTACAGAGAACACAGTTACAACACCTGCTCCAATAGAGACTAAAGAAATAGAGCAAGCAATATTACAGCAGGTATCATGTGCTTATTTAAATAAATTACTAAGGTTTATTGCGCCACAAATGACTTTTGATGAAATTGAAACTATTTTATGAAGTAAACTTATCTGAGCAATTGTTTCAGGAATATGCGCAAACTGTTGAAGATTTAAAACAGAAATACGACGAGGAACAGAGAAGCAATGTGAAATTGCAGGAAGACATTCAAAAGCTTCGAATGCACTACGAAAGCGAAATGGCCAAATTAAATTCCAAATATACATCCCAGGTATTCTACAAATTGCATATGAGCTTATAAATTCTAGTTTAAGGAGATTTCTGAACATGGTTCTCAACTGTATTTAAGAACCAACAGCAGCATGCAATGGGAGTTCAAGCAAATGAGGAAGAAGTATTACCAACAGCAACCATCAATGTAGATGATGCCCTGAAAAGGCTTCAAGAACTAGAAGAACAGATGGTGGGTGGTGAGAAAGCTCACGACAATGAACTTAAAGAAAAGAGGCTTCGAAGGAAGAAGGCATCAGAGAAGAGGATCAGGGTGCTTCAAAGTAAAATCGGACAAATTATGGCATGTACTGTTGTTAAATCGAGAAAGACCCAACAATTTTTCTCCAGATGCGCTCGAAAAAATGGATGAAGATGATAAAGTTTTGCTCCAAGTGTACGATAATATTCAGGAAGAATTAAAAGCCAAAACGGAATTGCTCAAGAAAGAGAGACAGAGGGTAAACAAATTTCTATATCTATACTACTGTCTTTTCAAAGAAAGATTGAGCCGGAACTGTGCCAAGAACCAGTTTTGAATTGAAGGGGTGCACGGTTGCAGGTGTGCAGCCTATGACGCTCAATGACGGCCACACACTGCAACCTTGCACCCCTTCAAAACTGGTTCTTGGCACCGTCCCAGCTCAATCATTCTTTGAAAGGACAGTAATACGTATATGAAAAATTGCCATGTCGCATCACCTTTTATGAACAAAGTGAAGAAATTGTTAAACTTATATCACTTCATTCAATAAAGATGTAGTACCTTATTTTCCTGAAACAGATTGAAATGTATTCTATGTTAATTGTTATCAATGATATTATACTATTGCATTGTACGTATTCAATACGCAGGTAAGGGCGTTGGACCGGGAAGTGAAAGACCTGCAGAGTGAATTTGAATTCGACCGTATGGATTACCTGGAGACCATTCGTAGACAAGACCAACAAGTGAAATTACTTCAACAGTTATTGGACAAAATCCAGCCTTGCATTCGAAGGGATTGTAACTATAGTAATGTTGACCGCGTTAAGGCGGACAGCGTTTGGGATGAAGATCTACAAAGGTGGAGAATTCCTCCTCTGATCATTGTCAAAACAAAACTTCCACCAGCTGGTAAGATATAAGTAAATGTAACTGCCAATGACATTTTATGAAAGCTGAAAAATGTTAAATAATAAATATAGGTGTGCATCCAGGAGGCAGAGCGCAAAGTCATACTAATTTGCTGAGCAGCAGTGACAACAACAGTGACAACAGCGATGACAATGTAACCATGGACATTTCATCTATTAACAATAACATAAACTTTAGCAGTTTATACGATGAACCTGAAGAAGACAGATTTTTGCAGGTAAATTTAGACAATTTTGGCAAAATTTCAATTTTTTGAAAATAAACATTTTTACGTATTTTTGAGTGAAACCTTATATTACAATTCTTTATAACACCAGTCGATGTGAATTTCAATGCCTTTACTGCTAAAACTTAAATGAATATAGTGATTTAAAGTGGAATACATAATATGTATTAGAATTATGTTATAATGGAACAGATCTGGAAAAAAGAAATTTTGGCGAAATGAATCCTTATCGCGGTTAAGCTAACTTAGGTTTGGCTAAAATCTGAAATTTTGGAAGCATTATCTCTCAGTATGATGACCCAAAAGGATCAATAAACAGAGACAACGATGTCCAACCTGTTTTTGACCCTGACCTTTAGAAAACTACAAATATTTGCCTGGTTGGCTCACCTATAGACAATCTCAATGCAATAAAACTAAATGTAAACCAATCCTATGATTTGTCAGATCTGCTTTCATATCTGGTACAAAGATCAACCAGATCTGAGACATATCTAGCTGTCTGCTTTACCAAATGCATTTGATCGATGCAATGGAAATAATAATAATACGGATCTGAAAGTTCATTAAAATGCATGATAATGCATGGACCGGTATAATGCAGCTTGTATTTTGATAATATATTTGCTTAACTGATGAACTGATGTTTTTTAGAAATTAGAACGAGGTGAACAGGAAGACATTGCAGGGAATTATTTTAAGCCCAGGAGAGCAAAGGAACTACTGAGTAGGGCTCAAGAGGAAGCTGCAAGCAGATTAGGAAGTAGGCTTAACATTAGAAAAAACATTTGGACATCAATGTGTTGTAACATGATTTACTTCGTTTCCCATTACTTTATAGTTACTTAAAGGTGAACTGACACGGTTTTTTAACGTACCCTGATAATCGATTTCTAAGTAGTTAAATTGTGTCCCTTAAAACACTGGGACAAGCAGAAATCGATTATAAATTGAAGAAAAACAGTTATGAGCGTTTTAACGAATGTGACATCACAGAGCACGCAAAGCGTTTCCATGGAAACGGTACTGGAAAAAGTACTGGGTTGCGCGCGGCTACGAGTATGGGGCACTCACTGTTCGCTTCGCGTGAATCACGTTGACGACGGGAGAACCGAGTTTGCAAGATGGCAGTCATTGCAGCTTGTGGATTGGTTGAGCTATCTATGATTGGGAGGGCTTCAATGTATACTTTGCAGTTGGAAATGCAGTTTGTACGATGACATCATTCACTATAAGCTGTCATTGGTTGAGGCCATTTAATTCTTTTGGAGCAACAGGGACTTCATACTGAGCTAATGTGTGATGTCACGGATCAGTAAAACGTGCATAACTTTTTCTTTTCAATTTGTAATCGATTTCTGCTTGCTCCAGTGTTATAAGGAAACAATAACTACTTAAAAACCAGTTAATAGGGTATGTTACAAAACCGTGTCAGTTCACCTTTAAGAAAACCAAACTTAACTTACGCCGAGTTTCTTTGAATTAAGTGTTCATGTCAATTAGTTTAATTAATGAAACTTATGGTTGTTTTCTGTATCCTATGGTGTCCCAATGTTCTAGATCTTGATCTCTTAATGCTCAAATAAATTTGAGCAGTTTACGATTTTGCACAGTTCTGAAAAACCGATGGAATGCTGTGCCACGTGATGCCGCACCAATGGCACCTTGCGCATCTGGAAGTCCACTGATCAATGGCCACAATTCTGGGTCCAGCAGTCCAGACATGACAATGCGGAAACCTTTGAGGTTAGAAGCACTTCTGCCAATTGGGGATAACATGAAGAGACGCCCAAAGAAGAAATCTATTTATAACACTTTAGATCTCCTGTGATTACAAAATATATAAGAGACCTCTCAATGCGTGTATCATATTCGGAGATATATTTCTTGTATGTACGATTGTACATGTTTAAAATGTAAAAAAGTATTACAAAGCAGTCTAAAAAATAAACTACTTATTTGTATATATGACATTTGTAGCTCTAATTTCCTGTACATATAATTAATGCTGCTGGAGAGCTCAAAAAGGGTAATATCACCTGATCGATGCTACTGCCACCTGGTGGTAGAGTGGCATCACTACTTCCAGAAGTAGTCCTAATTCACATATATTATTCTTGATAAATTTCCTATTTCCACTATAAAACCATTTTGTATTGCAATATTGTTAACAAGATGCTTAAATTAGTGAATCTAAATTCCCAATTAGTCTAACTTAAATTCCACCATGAAAGATTACAGTAGAAGTAGTTTGACCTGCAACTATTTCCAAAATGGCGGCCAATAAAGAACTATGTAAAAACAGATTAAATCGAAGAAAACGAAAGCAAACAGATTCAACTATCCTTCAGCAAACTTGTTCAGCTGTCAATTTAAATCTAGCAGATATCTGAAGCAAATAAATGTTCAAGATCTAAAATCTGTGATGCCCTTCAATATATACTTTAAGCAACTGCTATATAATAAAACAGTATTGAACTTTGGTAATTGACTGATTTAAAAAGGGGAATTTTGGAGCAACATGCAAACCGATTATACATGGGAAAATATTTTAAATAAACCTAGATGTGACACTATAATGCTGCAACAATATTATTGTTGTCTGTTTTAAAAAACAATAATCCGATAAAGAACAAATTTATAGTTTTTACCTTCACAAAAGTCCAAGAAGTTTCAGAGAGCAGATTTATAAGTGCATGCCTCTCAGCAGGGTCCTAGTTTCTGTTCGGACTGGTTATAATACGTATATTGCGCAATAATTACATGAGTCATCATATTGAGAAAACCTGTTCCAATACTTCCTTTGTGAACCAACCTATTAAAACAAAGCAGTTATTAAGATTAAACGCCGCGGCGTCTATTTGAAACACATCCTTAACACAATTTTCAAGTTACCAGGTCACAGTACATAATTTACTCCACAATTAATTAATATCAACAATTGTTTAATTATAGTTACAGAAATTTAATACAAAAATAGTGAACATTTTACATACCTTATTTATAGAATTATAGTGTGATGAAGTATACAGTATGTATAGCCTACTGTAAATAGTTTGTCAGCAAAATTGCATGTTGTAATTTCATATAATGAAATCCATGAATGAAAATATTTTTAAATATTGTTCTGCACAGTAGCATTTTTATTTAAAAGAGTATGAAATTTGGGGAATTTATTTATTATTCAATAGGTACTAACTGCAATTGGATTGCAATAACACTGTACAACTCTGCACTAATGATTTCAATTTACTACAATTATTTTATAGCAACATGTGACTTTCATCATATTAATAATTACCAAAGTTATTTCACAATTAAATTTGCCTTAGTGACCACGTGGTTAATTTAACCTTGGACCAAGCTGTCACCAACTACATATATAAGTAGCTGTACTAATACCTTTATCTCCAAAGCAGTTTTGATATTACAATCATATAAAACTTTGTAAAATACAGAAGGTTGTAAATAGTATAATGAAGGTGATCATAACTGCAGTTTTATCGTTCTTCGCTGTTATTATGGTAAGTAATTGATAATATAAGAGTTTGGAGAGAAGGAGACAAATAATTCAGTCTGCATTTTATGTTTATGTTTTAAAATGCTAATATTTCCAGGTTTTGGCTCGCAGACGAGATTGTACTAATGATGTAATGGCATGCAAACCAAGTGAATGCTGTGTATTGAATTTCGCAGGGAATGGAAAAATGTAAGAATGTATTCACCATATTTTTGTACATGATTATTTAATTAATATTAACATCTTTTCAGGTGTAAAAGAATTGGTCATGCTGTTGGAGAACTGTGTGGTGGAGAATATTTCTGTCCAGATTGCGCTTGTGGATTAATCTGTACACCAGTCATTGTAAGTTTAAATTTATCAAAATGTTCAACTCCATATGCTGATATTTCTTTTTCACACAGGTCACTGATAATATAACTCGCCCAGCAAATGGGACTTGCCAAGTACCAGTTGAAATTGTTGAGCCTGAAGTAATTGCTGAGGAAGAAACAATTATTGATGAGGAACCTACTTGTCCTGCCCATCTTTAACCTGTGGCATAACATTAAGCAAATTTAAATATTGTATATTTTCTATTGTTAATTGCCTGATTGCTCTAAGCACTTGTTAATAAAAATGTACTACAGCGATTAATAAAAATATATATTTTCTAAAGAGTGTTGTTGGATTTGTTGTGTATGTACTATATAATATGAATATACTTAAAGAATGTCAATATTTAATGTTGAATTGATAAGATTACTTTTAATATAAGGATTTTTGAATCTTGACCAGAATTTAGTAATCTGACTTTCAAAACCAGTTTAATCCAAAAATATTTATTTGGTTTTAACATAAACAACTTCTGCACAGAAGCCATATTTTGTTTAGGTCCATTCAAAATTTAAAACCACATTTTAATAATAATAATATATGGTTTTGGCTGCAGATTAGATGCACAGTCATTGCCTCTAAATATATACCAAGTTAGTTAATATGTATAAAAACCAAACCTTGCCCTGAAAGTAAACAAATTTATGTACTTGGATTATTCAGGCTATATCCCTCAACATATTGATACCACCACCATCTAATTACTTGGCAACAATTTCTATTGACCTAACACCCTGTACGAGTGAGATTTACCATTGGATTTACAGTCCATCAGATAAACGAGTTGAAAGTGCTAAATTCACGTGGTCAATTGGGCAAATGAACGATAAAAATGTGTGGATCCAGTGGCAATAACATGATAAAAGTGGTGATATTTTGATCTTGAAAATATGAAGAGTAAATACAACAACCTATAAAAGAGAGATTCTTCAGCAGAGAGATCTTTATAAAACTGACAAATTGGTTGTTCCAGACATTGGGAAGAGTTACATCTGTGAGTATAAATTACATTACATACTAGAAAAGAAATACAGCTAATTTCTTGTATAGCATCCTTCATGTTTGAATAAATAGTAGAGCAAGTTATTAAAAATAAAAGATCATTGTGTTTATATTGAAACGTTTAAATTTACAACAAATTAAACAATCTGCAGAATAAGCTGGCAATAAAATCATCCATTTTATATTTAGAACACTTTTCTAAGAAACAGTTGACAGTATCGAAAATACAATTGCAGCATATACCTACAGGGTGAGGCAAAAGTCTGTAGCTATTGCAAATATTTCAATAACTATAAGTAATAGTTGTACAGTTTTCACAGTTAAATAGGAAGTCGTATGGGGGAAATGCAAAAAATCATATCGCATGTGACCTTTGACGTCATCTTCAAGGTCATCCATGTTCTAACTATTGAACCATTTAAAATGGGGCACAATTTCTAATTAGGCGATTGAAGAGCACATCCGATTTAGTTAATCAAAATTATTTTCAGAAAATTTGGTACATTAGTAAACCGTACATAAATTTTTGAAATGTGGAGATCCTATCTGAATGATGTGCACTGCAGTGAAGCAATGCTTCGTTTACTAAGGGTTAGCACCTAGGACACGTCGCTGCTACATTTGTCTGGTTTATTTTCATACATGCCAAGCGGTCCACTTCTTACAACCCTTATTAGTAAACAAGGGTTCGCTTCATTGCAGCGCACTTCATACATAATTTCAAAAATCTGTGTACGGTATGTACCAAGTGTAGATTGTGTAGATTGTACAGAGCTATCATTTACCATTTTAAAGATATTTAAAAAATGAACAGACTTTTGCCGCACCCTGCATATAGTATACAGCAATGGGCATTGTTTTTCTTACAGATACCTATATACTACTAGTAGTTGAGTTATGGATTCGGCTGTTTGTTTCAATGAAGATGAACGTTGGAAAGATGCAACACTTTGGGATGTTGCTAAAATTCATTGTCAGAGTTGGGAGAGCTTAGCTCACGAGTTAGAATTAGATGAAAGTGAAATTGAGAATATCAAGATGAATTGCAAACAAAGCTCATATAACACATTGCACGAAGTTCTGAAGGGCTGGAGGGAGAAGTCACCAGACAAATGTTACCTTCGCAATTTGGTAAATGCTTTGCAAGAGATAAGCATGTTTACAACAGTGAAAGCTATCAAAGACAAATTCAAGGCGGAAAAATCCCAAAAAGTCAAATTTGACGATGAACTTGCAGGTAATTTTATTAATCTACAACAACTGTTAAAATGTATAATTTGTTGTCTTTGTCATGCTGTGCTTCATGTTATCTTTTTATATCAGATAATTTGATTAGAATCTGAACTATTACAACATTATGACACAAGTGCAATGTAATTGTAATCTACGAGGGCTGTCCAAAAAGTATCCGACTTTATTTTTATTCTCAGTTCGTAATTACAATTTAATCGTGAAACTTGGC
>JAQFZQ010002776.1:0-12697 GCA_034696005.1 Glomeris marginata | reverse complement strand
ATAAGGGACACACATAGCTACTTACAAACCAATTATCAGGGTACCTTACAAAACCCTGTCAGTTCACCTTTAAGTAACAATTGTTACCATTTTGTTTGGTTTCCGATGAAAATACTGAAGCTAAATCTTGTTCATATCCTTGATTGGCTATGTTTGATTCTCTCAGCTTCGCTACAGTAGGTTTCTTATTTAAAATATCTACGTACTTCACTTTTCCGGTTTGTTTTATAGAGCTCTGCTTTAATTTCAAATTTGAATTTTAATTTATTCTTTAATATAATTACAGTATTAAAATTCATTGACTTCCTGAATTTATAAACGAGTTCATTTTATGGTCAGGTCTGCGTTGTAACAGAAGTTATTTATTGTTAGTGCATGTAATTGAATAATTGCCATTTTCGTTCATGTAATTAATATATATTGTGGTCTCTTTTATAAATTTCTTACAATTTATTGTCATTAATTAATGAGCATTGTCGGTGATGGAAAATTGCAAAAACGGTCACAGTAAAGTTATGGTATTTAATTAAACGGTTTTCCGTGTGTCATAGAAAGTAAGCAAATGTACATAGGTATTATATCTATATAATATATTTATGTATTATCGGCATTTTGAAGGAAATCAATGGTGGTTTGTACGTGATGTGTAAGTTATCGGTTGCGTAAAAGGTGACAAAGTTATACTGTTTTTTCTTTCCCTTCTGTGCTCTAGGTTTGACGTGCACTTCAAACATGAGCATCATATAGCAAAAATGTGTGAAGAATTACCAAGTGATGGATGTGTTCATTCTGCAATTTGATGTACGCATAGTTAAGTCTTAACGTGAAATATACGAGAAAAAGCGAGAAGATCACACACCCTGTAAACCCTGCACTGCAAAATCTGCGTGGACAAGGATTGCACTACATTTGGATCGTCCAATAAATAAAAAAAGATGAAACTCATTTGTATCCTTCTTCGACGATGCTCTTTCGAGAAACTGCAAACAAAATCATCTCGGCGTTCTTCCGCAATCATCGCAACGTGTGGATTTGGCGGAACGGTGGCAAATCTTCGATGGACACCGGACACAACTTTAAGGAATGCGCAAGAAAACCGTTTCTCATAGTTGTTCTCTCTACTATTTTGTGTTTTACTGTCTGTTCTTCACAGTATGTTACTCATATGATATTGCGTAGATTGATATTGCATGTGTTTTTATGATACACATGTTCCAAAAAAACTTTTCTTTTATATTATATATATCATTCATTACATTGAAACTTATGTTTTTAGTATCTTTTACGGTTTAAAATGTAGTCAGCTCTGCTGCTAGACTGTACGTTGATTAAAATTCAAGGTATATATTGGCAAATGCAAACATGTACATAAAACCAGTAACATACGGCGTATGGGAATGTATATGCATTTAACGCAATTGCCATGATGTTAAATTCGGTACAGTTGGTCTTTTTATTTTCCCCATGGAATATTAGTTTCTTGTGTATTGTATCACGTAGTTCACCCATTTACATATTTTTCAAATTACGTATCAGTATTATAAAATTTCCCGTAAAAATGTTTTTATATATACAATTATTATTTCTGGTTGTATGTATTTTTCATACTTTTAATCTTCGGCTTTCCACTTCAAATTGTATAACCCAAGATTTGTGAACGAAAATCCAATTTATTACAATTTCTGCAACTGCATTAACTTAATACATTATTGGATTGCACAAACATGTCTTAGTTTTACCTTGGTTTTACACGATACCGTTCCTTCAGTCATGATTCCACCCATTAATAACATAGATATGAACTGTATTTAAGTAACCGTGCCAATTTACTATTGCATGAAGTGTAATCGTATTTTTTTACCATTTTTTAAGATCGAATTCATCAGCTGTGCGTGAAGTCGGTGAAATGCAACTTTGTCAACGCTAAGGTAACGTAAGTATTTTACCGGTAAAACATTTGTGTAGGTTTTTTTTACCCTTGCCGGACAAGCATTGATACAAAATGCAAAACTGTCCTGTAAATATTTTGTAGGCAATAAATATTTATTTTTATTGAACCATTGTTACAATACATGGAACTTGTAACTTGCTTGTATAGTACATTGTGCTGAGTGTGTCACCAGCTTCAGTCAGTTTTCTTTCTGGAAAGAAAGCCAAATTGTATATATTTATTATTGTAAGTAAGTTATATTTTTGGTGTGTTTGATGAAGTATAAAGGTATTATTTCTCAATGGTTACAATAAAATAATATTTTTAATAATGATTTAAATTATGGTGTTTGTGGAATGTTTGATTCTCAAGTTGTCAATTGTAAAGTCAGGAAAGTAATGTCCTGGATTTCCTGGAAAAGTCATGGAATTTTATATTTGCAATGTGGTAGACAGACATATGAGCAAATGTGCACATAAATTTATTTATTTTAAATTTAATTTTAAAGTTGATAAAATTGAATATTTCAGTTAATATTAATTTTGTAACATCACAGACTGAAGGTTCAACTGTAAACATTTTATATGTGGAATTTCTGCATACTATGTTATTGTTTAAAGGTGAACTGACAAGTTTTTGTAACATAACCTGGAAAGGGTGTAATTCTATAGAATTGATGCCAATAAAACGATTTGTGCAAACAAAATTTTTTTAACGAATACATGAGCGTAGCATGGCGGAGCTACAAAATTGTGCTTAGATTGCTAACAACTTTTTTTTAACAATTTATAATTGAAATCTGACTTCACCAACATTTCTTTCCACCATGTTTTCCATGTTTGATTAGATTTTTAGGGCATGTTAGAAAATGCTGACAATTCTCCTTTAAATCATAATTATTACCAAGAGTGTTATTACTGTATGCACACCTTTGCATCACTTTCAGCAAATCTCTGAAACATGTTTGCGTAAACTTGTTTGTCTTTGTCACGTTGTTCTTTTAGTTTATTTTTGCAGATTGCCAATTGATTCACGGCTGCCTTGTTATTTCCATCAACTCGTAACACAGCCTGGAAGTCTTTTTCGGCCATGTCATAGTTGTTCATTCCCAGGTGTGCCTTTGTAAAAATAATCATTCTATATATATTATATTTGCCCAAAATGTAAAATATCCCATGCAAACATTTACATGTAAATATTTTAATTTCAGGTAAACCTCACAGATCAATCTTAGAAACAAGCTGGAGTAAATTCAATACACCAAAATTACAATTATGGTGCAGAAAAAGGTAATGACATTAACAAAACAACCTTTTTTACAAGCTTTTCTTTAACTTCACTTGCATGTCTGTTAGTCTGTTATTACTAATTCAACTTACAATTCCTCTTCTGTAAAGACCCTTGGTGTTGTTTGCCTCAATGTGTAGAACTAGGTTGCAATGTATCAAAGCATCCAAGTACTTTTCCATTTTCAAGAAACACATTGTCAGATTGAGAAGCCCAGTTAATAACAGCTGGCTGATTTGATTACAAATTTCATTGTCTTGATGGGTTTCATTTTCCAAAAATGTCACAATCTTCTTGTATTGCTTTGCGGCTAAGAAATATTTGCCATCCTGGAAAATTAAATTCCATTCAAACAAAACTTTCCAGATTAATATTATAGAAATAATATTGATTACCTTGAAAAGATTTGTGCCCTTGATTTTACAAAAGTTTGCTTGTACAATTTTTTCATCTGTTTCATATTCCCAGATCTTTTTATTCTGTTCATCAAAAATATATAATTTTAAAACTTAATTCTTTTAATAAGTCGTATATTATTTGCATGTAACCTTTTCAAAATTATGTAAGGTAACTTCAAAATCAACATCAGCATTGGGTGGTATGTTTTTCAATATAGATTTTTCTCCTTTTTTGAATTTCTTCAGTGCTAATTCAACTCCAGGTACAATATTGTAATCACTGCCTTTTCCAAGCTCAAAACTGGTGTCTTGTTCTTCTAGTATTTTGCCATTGTATTTTGTCTGAATGTGAACTGAAATGTAGAATTCGTAATATTTGAAACATCATCTATAAATTCACATGTTTCTAGATGATTTTTAATATTTTTGTTTTATATAGTAATACCTTCTACTATATTTCCATCTTTTGGGGAAGTGTAGCCTGTACCTTTAATTAATTGAATTCTACTTATATTCCCATTCAACACATCTTTTTCCCATGTAATCAATTCCACTTCTAATTCCTGCAATTAATATATTAATGGAAAATTAATTGTTTTATTAAAAGTGGTGTCTATATATGTATTTTAATTATACAAACCAGTGTAGCATTAGCAGGTATTTTTGGTGTTAATCCCACAATTCCATGCGCATATTTTGGTTGAACAATCAATGAGCATTTTTCACATTTTTTCATTGATTTCACTCCAATGTCCAACCCTTTGATAACCTCATCTGTCAAAATAGAACATATTTTTTTTAATTGTGTACATAAAAATAGAAACAATGAAATTGTCACCTTTTCCGATGGTGAATTGAAAATTGTCATTTTTGTCTCTACTGGAACCGGTTTCATTTCCGTTCGAAATTTTACAAACGTAATGAACGGTTACTTTGTCACCATTACATGGTTTTCCGTCGCCTTTGCCTTTAACTATGACATTTTTCACAATTCCGCCATCTTGCGCATCTGTTAGGTCCTCTAATATCATTTAGAAAGCTCTTTTTCGAACTAAAACCGATTAAAACCTCGATTGAAACGCAAATCCGGATGTTTCCAACATTTAAATCGCCTTTGTATACCGGTATTTATCATTTAAAAACGATGTATCGTTTCAAATTGTTGAAGTTGGGACGATTCGTCGCCAGTTGAAATACCGCTAATAACGTTAGCATGGCAGCGAATAGTCTGGCGACTTATCGTCCAATAATACCGGTATACAAGAATCGTACCGGTATTTATAATCGATGTATCGTTTCAAGGGGAGATGCTGGGACGATTTGTCGCTAGATGATTTACCGCTAATAACGTTAACATGGTAGCGAATCGTCTGGCAACTTATCGTCCAAACGTACCGTTCGTTACGTCGCCAATCTTGATATGACGCTTTCACTTGCGGAGTTGTAGCTGAAAGCCTGAAACTGATCGCCCTGCGCCGTATTTGGAATGACGGCGATTTTCATTTCGAAAAACTGCGTTTCAAAATTTCAATGTAGGCCAGTTATCAAGATCTAGAGTGAACACCTACCTGTGTGAATGATATTTACATAAACTGAGGTATGGATGTGTTTAATAAATTGAAAAGCACCGTTTCCCAGTTGTCCAGTGTCTTGCCTGGAAACCCAGTGACTCGTGAATTCGAAATTAGTAAACATGTTGCAAGTGGAGGACCTGGAATGTTATGGAAAATCTACAGTGGAATTAAGAAATCTACTCGTCAGGTATAATTATTTCCATCCATCTCAAGTATTTTATATAAATAAACTCAATTTGGATTTTAAAAATTGTATTTTACAGGAGGGTTCCATTTTTGTGTTCGAAAAGAGGAATTTGGATAAATTCAGTCGCCATGAACGTGACGTAATCCTTGATTTACTACGCAAAGGTGTATCACAATTAACACGGTTAAGACACCCAAGAATATTAACTGTTCAACATCCTTTGGAAGAATCCAGGTTTTAATAAAATTTTACTAAATTCCTTGGATAAAATAAAATAATGTAATTTATTTTTCCCATATTATTATGTCATTTAACATTTATTTATTGTAATCTAATAGGGAAAGTCTTGCATTTGCAACTGAACCTGTATTTGCAAGCTTGGCAAATGCATTGGGAAATCATGAAAATATGCCAACACCTATTCCTGAAGAACTGATTGACTTTCAGCTGTTTGAAGTAGAGACAAAGTATGGTGTGTTACAGGTGAAAAGAACAAATTAAATACCCATGAAAACAGATTTTTTATTAATTTATACATTGGACACAATTATTTTTTTTTCTTTTTTTTTCTTCACACTTTAGACATTTGACATGTAACTTTTTATTTTAATGTATTGCAGCTGTGTGATGGTCTTAAATTTCTACATAATGATGTGAAATTACTACATGGAAACATTTGCCCAGAAGCAATCATAATCAACAAAAGTGGAGCTTGGAAAATATGTGGTTTTGAATTCTCTGTTGCGAATACTAGTGGACCAGATCAGACAGTATGTGAAGTATCATCATATTTTGTTAATTACAATCAATACTATGTAATTTAATATTATGTATGTTTATTTATTTTAATCTGAACAGCCTTTCTGGCCTTTTCAAGAATGGAAGCGTGACCTGCATCCGCACGCAAATCCCTCTTTAAATTACTTGGCTCCAGAATATGCCCTGACATTAACTTGTGGCCCATCAAGTGATATGTATTCTGTTGGTATGCTGATTTACTCCATATTCAACAGGGGCAAGACACTATTCGGTGATTGCACATCTTTCACGGCTTTCAAGAAAAATTCATGCGATGTACGTATAAGGTGAAATTCTATTAATTGTGTCCACTGCTATTATGTGGTATGTATGTTACAATTAAAAACACCATAATAAAAATAAACACGAATTTAACTACTTATTATGTAATTTTGACTGCATATTTGCATAATCCAGTTGACACAAATTATAATAAGAATAATGGCTGACTTCAATTCTCAACCGAAATGATGAAATCTTATAAAAATAATATTACAGTGTGTCTACTCATTTTCAAAAACTTTATCAAGTTGATAAAAATATAAATGTTCTTTATTATGGTAGGAAGATTATATTAGAATTTAATTGTACATATAATAATGGCCATAATCCCCAAAACATTCTCAAATATTGATTTGGTTTGAAGATTGAATGCATCCATTTATTATTTTCGTTTATTTGTATTTTAATATATTGATAATACTGAACTTGTTAATTTTTGGAATGTAGCTGAAAAACCTGTCAACTGTGCAGTTGAATTCATTGCCAACCGAAGTACGGGAACACGTAAGATTGTTACTTCACACAACGGCTGAACTACGGCCCGATGCTCACCAGTTCAGCAAGGTTTATTTCTTTGTTCATATAAAATACATGTACTACTGTCTGTATACTGAAAGAATGAAAGAAGACTAGGTTGAGTATATATTTTCACCGTCCACGGCAGGACAACACCCATTTGGAAGTTGCACCCAATCCCCTTCTCAGTAGGCTGCTCTCGTACCACTCATACTCGCAAATGGGCGTGGTTCTGCCGTGAACGGTGAAAAATTGACTCACCCGAGTCTTCTTTCAGTATTCAGACAGTAGATTCTATTTAGGCTAATAAACATTCAATTTATTTTATTTAATTACATGGAAAATGTCCAGATTCCTTTCTTCGATGATGTCGGCGCGAAGACTTTAGAATATTTAGACTCCTTGTTTCAATGGGATAACTTGCAGAAGTCGCAGTTTTACAAAGGCCTTCCTCAAGTGATCACTCGACTTCCCAAGGTACTTTCTTACATACAATGTACATAGAAGTATGGTGATTAAGCCCTTTGAACATTTCAACATTTCAGAGAGTCAACGTGTACCGAGTCATTCCATGTTTGACGAAAGAATTTGTGAATAAGGAAATGATTCCTTTCGTTCTGCCAAGTGTTTTGCTCATCGCGGAGAGTGCAACAAAACAAGAGTTTTGTGAAGCTATTCTGCCACATCTCAAGTGCATTTTTAAAATCCAAGAACCCATCCAGGTACTTCTTATCTTCATGCAGAAAATGGAACTGCTGTTGACGCTGACACCGGCGGAAGATATCAAAAACCACGTCTTACCTATGATATATAGAGCATTAGAAGCAGATGCACATCAGATTCAAGTACAAATAAACTTCTATTAATCTGTAATTTATCACAATAATATTCCTCTAACCTCATTTTATAGGAACTTTGCTTGAACGTGCTACCGGGTTTTTCCAATCTCATCGATTACCCTTCGATGAAGAATTCCCTTCTTCCTCGAATGAAGAAACTATGTTTATCAACTCCATATATTTCGGTAAATTACCATTATTACATTATTTTCCTATAAAAATTTTCCTTTATTATGTTGTACGATACAAAAAATTTCAATATCCATTTACGCAGGTGCGGGTCAACTGTCTTGTGTGTTTAGGGAAACTTTTAGAGAATTTGGACAGATGGCTTGTTTTAGATGAAGTCTTACCACTTCTCCCTGAAATTCCTTCAAGAGAACCAGCTGTACTTATGGGAATTATTGGTAAGAAATGATTCCGGTGAAAAAAAAATTGAAAATACGTATGCGAACGCAAGGCGAAGTTGATCAATTGAAATTGACTGCTATCATTGAAAACAAATAATGTGATGCTTAATTTAGGTATTTATAAAATTGCAATGAGCCATAAGAAATTAGGAATTACCAAGGAAATGATGGCCAATAAAGTTCTCCCATTTCTGTTACCGATTTCAATTGAAAATGGATTAAATTTAAATCAGGTATGGATTTTATATTTAAATGTTCATGGAATTGGATTGAAAATAAATGGTTTTAATTTGTTTATTTGTAGTTTACTGCCGTAATGGTGCTTATTAAAGAAATGATACAGAAGATTGAATGCGAGCATCGGGGAAAACTAGAACAGCTGACTATACTTCAACAAGAGCAAAGGTATATTTTGTAGTGGAAATATAAATAAAAATTATTTCTATTATAATATATATGTGACTTGTTCCATTTATTTATTGGTGTTTTAATTATTTTTAGAAAGGCACTTGACATTCCCGATGTCCGGCCTGTCGGAAAAGGTGATCTTTTACCGGAATTTGCAGCGAAGCAGATGACAGAAGTATTTTTAATCCTATGTGACACAAATTATATAATAATTATTGGAGATTTATTGGAGATTTTATTAACAAATAGACAGAGCAAATGTTTGGAGAACTTGGACTTGGAAACTACGTCCAGGAAAGGACATCGGCGAAAACAAACGAAGAACTTTATTCGTCCGATTCAAAGATTAACCCTGGTGTTACACCAACAAAGGGCATCCTTGTCACCAAACCAGCATCAGGTTACTTAACTCTAGAGGAGAAACAGAAACTTGCAGATCAGCAAAATCAAATGCAGAGGAACCGTATGCCACTCCAACCGCAAATGAAACCGGTTGCGGTCACGGCGTCCACCGCGCCAATCGCCAATGTGTCCAGAGATATGGTGGACACTTTAATACGGTCCAACTTGACAGGAATGACCACTCAACAAGTGGTCAGTCCATTTAATACCAGTACTCCATCTGCTATGTGGCAGCCCATGCAACCGGCTGTCCGTGCTCCGACGGCGCAGATGGACTTGCGGTCTTTCGATAATCTCATCGCGCCGAACGAAGGTGTTGCGTTGAGACCTTCCATGAACCAAATGGCCTCTCAAAGGTTGCCAAATGCAAATGTAATTGCCAGTCAATATCCATCGCCGTGGACGCAGCAAAATACTATTTATTCTTCGCCAACCGCTGGTCATTCCAATATTCCACGTATTCCTGCGCCGGCAATGTTCCAACCGGCCGGGAATACAGTGGCTAAGCCATCAAGTAATCTAAATGATTTGTCTGATTTACTTGGTTAAGAAACTATATATTATGAATGTTGTGTGATTTCATATATAAGTTGTGTGAGAAGAGAAGAAATAAAGCGGATTAAGAGATATATCTGTTCCAAAAAGAAAATATATAAACCTATATTTCCATTTTTTTAAACTATTTTTCAGACTCTATTTCTATATTTCATACAAATACAAAGCCTCCATTGAAAATGAATTTAAACTGCAAATGAAAATGATTGTTTTTAAAATGAAAATGATTTTGGAAAATTAATAAAATTAAAATTATTTTGATGTTGCAAAATTAAAATTATTTTCATATAAAATTAAAATGATTTTCATATTATAAAATTAAAATGATTTTCATATTACAAAATTAAAAAGATTTTGATATTACACTTGGATTAGTTCATTATTGATACTGGGGAGGTACGGATCGTACGGATGCTGCATTGAACGGACGGCGCTCCTGCTAATAGATCATTGGCTAATAGAGACAAAGTTATAATAGAGACGCAGCAACTCCGCGGCGAGGAGGACGCAGCGAAAATGACGCAGTTCTTGCCACCAAATTTGCTGGCATTGTTCGCACCTCGCGATCCAGTGCCTTTTCTGCCGCCGCCAGATAAATTACCTCACGAGAAGAAAAATGTCGGTTACACCGGCGTTGGACGCTATTTAAATTTTTTCGAAGTAAGTACATATCAGTTCAGTAGATGGATTGCGCTTCGCTCGTTGTGTCCGAAAAATGTGGCCATCAAAAATGGCGTCGTTTGCGTGCGTTGAAACCGTTTTGTGTCTGCTGGCTGCTTCTCCCATTTCGTGCGGGTTTTATACTAAATATAATTGATATAACGCAGTTTAATTATTAGACTTGCATTTTGTCGTAGTATTTCGTAAAAAAAAATCTTCATTTCAGAGATCTACATTTCGAAACTGTTTTTGTTTTAACAGAATCCCAATGATACACCTCCACCAACCAGAGTGGAAACAAGAGATGAACGAGTGGAAAGAAAAGTAATTGTTATTTAAACGTTGTGTTTAGCTGTAAATAATAGACTTCTAACTGAATTTTGGTGTTTTGGACAGCGGCGGGAAAAACAAGAGCAAGCTGCGTATAAACTGGAGCAAGATATAGCTTTGTGTCGGTATCAGTTTTCGATGTTTACTTTTATTTTATCTCTTGACTGATCCAACTTTCATCTTGTTTTATTTTTCTTATTACAGGGGATCCTGCAAATAATCTTGCTGCTACATCCGATCCTTATAAGACGCTGTTTGTTGCTAGAGTTGTGAGTTTAAATTTTGTTTTTCATATGTTTTATTAAAATCTCGATTAAAATTGAGCTAAATTGTTGTTTATTAATTTTTTTAGAACTATGACACATCTGAATCGAAATTAAGGCGTGAGTTTGAAGTCTATGGTGCAGTGAGAAAGGTAAAATTCCTGGAAATTTTTACTAATATATTAAAAAAATAATTGGGGATTATCAAAAGCTATCTATACCCTGGCATTATTCGCATGTTGTGTTTTTTTCTGACACAGTATGTTGCTAAAGATCAGGAACAACATATGCAATACAAGTTCATTGTGCATGTGCTTAATGGTGCTAGCACTCGGCTTGAATTGTTACAAAACATAGTTACAAAAACATGTAGTGTATCGTAATGGTAAATGTTTCAATTTAAACCCACAAAATTCCTATATATTCTATAATTTTACTAAATACTAATTTATTGTCAACAAGGTTTCAATTGCAAAGGTGTATCACCAATTATTCCTATAGAGTTTTGTATTAAAGTTAAAGGTGAACTGTCGGCATTTCCTAACATACCCTAAAAACCTCATCAAACATGAAAAACATTGTGAAAAACATGTTGGTGAAGTCAGATTTCAGTTATAAATTGTTAAAAGAAAAGTTATTGGCAATCTAAGAACAGTTTTGTAGCTCCGCCCATGTATTCATTACAATTCAGTATGAAGTGCAAAACGTTACAGCGGTGCAACTGTTGTCCAGAGGTCCAACTATACTTATATATTGCAATTTCTTTGGAGTTTTCCTTCGCCTAATCTACACATTGAATTTTTGACATTTTTAGAAATTTCACATAATTCATTGACAGTTCTCCTTTAAAAGAGTTTAATTGACAATTGGGTTTGATTGGTTTAGGTTTATATATCCTGCAATCATTAATATGTAATTAATATCATTTACAGATCATAGTGTGCCACGATAGGAATTCGGGGAAGCCGAGAGGATACGCGTTCATTGAGTACGAACATGAACGTGACATGCACTGTGAGTATAAACCTGCTATTGTTACAATGTAGTTCTATATAATAATTTGCTAGAGATGATTTTTGGGAGGGTGGGATGGCAATGCGACAATCTGTTTACGTATATACGCGGCGCATTGTCTCGGGGGCCAGGTAAGTTTGAAAGCTTGCTGCGGATGCAGAGTCCATGCATCGGAGGTACAATTGGGCTTTGAATGTGTAAGTGATGCGGGGAATGATGATAATAATAATAAGTAAAAAATGATAAAAGAAAGTCCCCGTTAAAGTGGCTGCGTCGTTGCTTGTTTCTGTCGATATAGTAACGCACTCGTGTATCTTATTTTGTCACAGCCTCGCCTTTGAACGAAGGTGGCACCTAATAAAAATGTGCGTCTCTTGGTTTGTATACTGGTGGTAAGGCCCTTATCCCCTGCCCTATCCCTAACTTAAAGCCACGTAAACAACCGTAATTACAAAATTGGGATTTTGGGATAATCTTATGTGGATTGTTGATTAAGTTAGAAGCAGCAAGTAAATTTGTATTTAGGGGGAATAATCTTGGTAGGAAAATCAAGGGACATTTGCAAATGCTGTGGATTTAAAGTAGCTTCAAAAGAAATCCCTCAATGCCCGCGTTGTGCGTTAAACCGTCCAAGCAATATAATGAATACGTAATACAGTTAATGCAAAATGATGGGTAGATATTTGAATTAAAGGTGAACTGACATGGCATTTTTTACCTCACTGATTTATTTGAAAATAGAGGTGAAGTATTAACATGATATAACACAGGGTGTCTACCAGACTGGAAATCCTGGAAATGTCCTGGATTTTGAAATGTGTCCTTGATATCCTGGAAATGTCCT
>JAQFZQ010002775.1:0-12698 GCA_034696005.1 Glomeris marginata | reverse complement strand
AGTTTCGCGATTAAATTGTAATTGCGAACTGAGAATAAAAATAAAGTCGGATACTTTTTGGACAGCCCTCGTATATTAGATGGTTGAATGCCATTGCAATTTATATTCTTTGTATATAGTGAGAATGGCTATCCAGATAATATTTCAACATATGGCATGGCCTCTTCTTTATGTACCACAGCATTTGCTTTAGGGTAAGACTACATATTTAATGTAATAATATGAAGGTCACTAATATACATAACTAATGTGAAATTAACTACTGTCCTTAAGTGCAAGTGTAGGCCCAACTCTAGGAGGAATATTACTAGACTCGGTTGGATATCGTAATGCAACCATGGTTATATTTTCACTCCATGCAATTGTGGTATGTCAATAAAATTGAATTATTTTAATTAGCAGAAATAGTTAACAAGTGTGACTTTGATCAGTAAACAGTAATATTAATTTTTAAAAACCAGAACAATATCTTAAATCCGAAGTGTTATTTCTATGCATAATTCTGCATCTGCATCAGTAGAATAAACTAATCAAATTTTAACCTAATCTTTCTTACATATTACACAGGCAATCATATCCATCATCTACTTGTGCCGAAGGAAAACAATACCAAAAAAGAGAAATCACATACAAAATGGGACAATTGGTGAAACAACTAGTCTTTTACATAAAGATACATCTTGTGAACAGCCTCATGGATCAATTATGTCATCAAATTGTTGAATGAAAGATTACTTATTTGTTGATAACAGTAAGCGGTTTTTATTAGTATTATGTCATGTAAAAAATTGTTTACCAATAAATTGTGGAACAAATGTAAGTGTACACTTGCTTTTTGGAATGACCAAGTAGCTGGGAATACATGATAAAGCATCAGAAATGTAATTCATGTTTCATGATATTTCTTCATACAAAAGTGCAAACGTCTGTGGAAATTGTTAATAATTTGGTCAGGAAGTGTCTGACAACAGAAATGATGCCAAATCATTTTTATGGTCATCAAAAAGAGTCTAGTACAAAGAATGTTGGCAGATCCGCTTATATCAACATAATATGTCGAACTGATGGTTTGCATTTTTAAATTCGCTATAAGCAGAGTCCATTACACAATCTTCAAGGTACAAGTTAGACAGTACGAAGGACGTATTAAATATCCTTGAAATATTCTCCTTCTTAAAGCCAAACAATTCGGTAAACATGAAACGACAAAAATGTAAGAAAAAATTAATTATAAAATGTTTCTAATTGACTTGCATCCACTTTTTATCTTTTGTTTGCACACTTCACTTTTGAGTGGTGCACACTTCACCTATATGTGCAGACCATAAAGCCAAGTTTGTGACTGGATTATAGTTCACAAGCAACATTGTCCAGTTTGAAGAACTCAATGTGACAGGTAAAATAAATTTTGATTACATAAACATAATACAGGGTTATAATAAATAACCAAGAGGATACGAGGATGAAATACAATAATATAAGGAAACCCTGCTCGTAATATTTCATGTTATTTTACTAGTTTCGACTTTATGTAGTCATCTTCAGAACAGAGCGGTACGTACGAATTCACTCGAGGACCAACCAAAAACGAGCTGGTTGGTCCTCGAGTGAATTCGTACATAAAGTCGAAACTAGTAAAATAACATGAAATATTACGAGTCAGGGTTTCCTTACATTATTGTAATACAGGGTTATTCAAAATGATGGACTTAATTTCATAACTCTATGCTTCCTGAACTATATGTTGTATATGTGAGTGATCGGCATAGCCGTTGTGAGAGGAGGACCAAAAGTTTTGAATGCCACCACTGCTAGAGCGCTCATAATTACAGAAACGACCACTAGAGGACCATTGCATTGTGAGTATAATATGGATACAATGCAGGTTTCCTGCATTCTTGAGTTCGCCAGAACTGAATCCGCAACTGCAGTGCAGCAGCGTCCATTTAGTAGCCTACGATTTAAAGGTGAACTGACATGGTTTTGTAAGGTACCCTGATAATTGGTTTGTAAGTAGCTATTTGTGTCCCTTATACACTGGCGCAACCAGAAATCCATTACAAATTGAAAAAAAAGTTATACGCTCAGGCGTGGCTCAGTTGTTCGAAAGTCAGTACCTTTCTCAGTACCTTTTCCATAGAAACCATACAAACGCTTTGCTCGGGACACAAATAGCTACTTACAAACCAATTATCAGGGTACCTTACAAAACCCTGTCAGTTCACCTTTAACATTGCACATCCAACTCTGAAGTAGACGTATAAACTTCATTCTTTGTATATTCAAATGTAATGTATCTTCCTGTCTGTCACCAGTTTTCAATTTGAAATATAGCATTATGAAATTGGGTCCACCATTTTGAATAACCCTGTACAGACAAAAATATTTAGGCCACGGAAAAATAAGACTTTTGTTTTAAATGCTTTGTTTTACTCCTGATCTCGCAAAGTACGTTTTCTACAGAAAATGTTACTTGATTAGTAACTTGCTATGTCAAGCCCAAACTATACCACATTTCATCCTACAAGTCAAGGTCTACTCTATTAACCCTTCATATTACAATATCAGGGGTCCAAAAACTGATTTTATGAGGGAAATCTGTTGCAAGTAGGAGAGGTCTTCTATATCTAAGTATTGACAGTGAAGTAATTTGTATTGAAAATCCTATGCTGATGGTGGGACCTTCGAGTTTGTTAAAAATAGCCCAATGTCTGCCAATAACCGAGTTGATTATAAGTGAGGTTTACTGTAGTTACTCAAAGCCCTTGCCCTCATAGTCCTCATCTTGACAATTCTACTCTTGAACAGCTTCAATGGATCATCAGGCTCATCCACATCGACTTCATCAAATTGTAGCAAGATCATTGCATGCAGCATCTTTGTGTGTTTGAGGATTATTCCGAAATTATTTAATAATGTATTACTATGTCTACTTCATCCTCATTACTGATGTTCTGCAGAAAGTAGTACAGGAAAAGAGTTCCCTTTGCAGTTCTTGCAAAAGGTTGTGCATTTAATGCCACTCATCCGGCAACTACATGGAACTTCCTTAGATATTGCTTTAATTAACTAGCCCAAACATACTTATGTATGTTTTAATTCCACCTAATAAAACAATGTTTCTACGTTTCATTTGAACAAAGTAATAGGTCTTCCCAATGATTACAAAACTTTATTACTTTTATGTTATTAAATATAAACAATAAAAATATAAAAGGTATAGCCTACTGTATACGCATTTTGTATATTAACCATTCATATATGAATGTTAGTTATTAGTTTGGAACGAATCATTTGGGTTTCTATTATTTCTTATGGGGAAATTTGCTTTGCTATAGAAATAGCAGTGTTTTGGATTACGAGCGCATTTCCCGAACGAATCAAGCTCGTAATCCGACCTTGATCCGAGGTTCCATTGTATTTTGAAACTTATTAACGAAAAACTATTTAAGAAAACTCAGGTAATTTCAAACCAACTTGGACAAAATGCGGTTTCTTGGAACTTTTATGAAACAGCTTTTGAAGTACAAGAAAGCACTTAGAACAACATCCAGTTTTCCTCTAATTATTTCGAACCACAACCCTTTTTTGGTCTAATTTTCCTGGCCTAATTAGGTTGTTCTGTTCTTTAATTCTGTTTGTTATTGCCAGGGTCAAATTCACAGTTACATACATGCTTTTCCATACGAGTTAAAAAAAAAAAAAACACAACCAGGAATTTAACCTCGACATGGAGTCTCTAACCGAAGAATTCTACACTTGCAGTGAAACTACTAGTAACATTGAGGACTCCACTTTAAAACCGGAAATAGACAAATTTTCAGATTCAGACAGTAAAGAAAATAAAGTTCCAAGCAAGAAATTATCCTGTAACAAAATCATCATCATAGTACTCTTAGTAATTTCAAATTTGGGAGTTGCGCTTGTTGCTTCACTGCAAGCTCCATTTTATCCAGCAGAGGTATAGATAATGTATTATATAATGTATTGTACAACTAATACTTATAAAAACACCAATTGATTTGCTGAAAGGGGTGTTAATATATGGACCCATATTGATTCTATCCCTAAGCGGTAAATTACAAGTTTTGCTTTCAAAGTTTTTTACAACATTGTGAGCCTGCCCACCTAAAACAAATTTTAAGTAAATATGGAAAATAATTACAATTAGAAAAGCTGTATATTCACTTTTTAAGTTATGGTATTGCTGTATTGTATATGCAGACCATCATAAATATATGGATATACGTAATACAAATAAAAATTTGATATCAAGAAATTAATAATTAAAATGGTTAACAAACAATAAATTATTGTCATTAATTATCTTTGTACACACATTTACCAGAAGAAGTTTGTGCACACGATGTGACATGGATAACAAGTTTTTGTAGCATGGTTTAAACTGTTTTAAAACATGCTTTGAAATCATTAACAGTGGCTGCTGTAGTCAACCTTCAGCCAAAATCATTTATTAAATCTGTTATAGACTTATAACAATCAACTATGTTTTTTTTTAGAATTACCAATAACCATATAACAGTCAACAAATACATTTACTTACATGAAAGCTAATTATAATACATATTTTACATATCATATTGGTGTTATAAATACTAGTTGTACTGCAAGCATGGCAGCAAAATGTTAAACCATTATGTAGTTTATTTTGAAAAATTAAAAGGAAAATTAATCGAAATTGAAAAAAGTTATTTTGTTGCCAATTTGTCGTAATATTTTGCTATATTTTACAAGTTAAATGAATATGAATTCAGTTGATTTTCAGGCTGAAAGTCGAGGTGCAAGTGCCACACAATATGGATTTGTGTTCACATCATACGAGTTGGTGGCTCTCACCATTTCACCACTTTATGGAAAATATGTAAATTCATTACATTCTACTTAAATTGTGATTATCAGCATTAACTTTAAGGATAAACGCATTTTCTTTTGCAGGTATCACTCATAGGAGTAAGTTTCTTGATGAAATCGGCCATTTTTGTGGTTTCCTGTGCATGCATCTCATTCGGGTATTTAATCTTTTATCAAATTCACTGAGACTTGTTCACAAATCACATTAAATAAGTATACTTCAATTTTATAAAACATTACAGTTGGGCAAACACTGAGATTATTTTTGTACCATATATTATAATTCGGTCTCATATGAGACTAAAATACATGGCAAGTCTCAATGCAGCCGTTTTTGCAATATAAATTAATAATACATGTAAATTTTCGTACAGATTTTTGGACTTAGTATATACTAACAGTGGATTCATTGGACTTTCAATCTTCATACGTGTAGTGGAGAGTTTGGGAGGTAAAGAAATACAAATCCCTCATAACAATTAAAACCATATTCCACACTCATCAAATTTTATCCATATTTAAAGGCACAGCATATTTTATTGCAAGCACAACAGTAATTGCTCAAGAATTTCCAGACAGCATTGGAACTACATTTGTGAGTATAGTATTAACTTTTTTATATGAGCTCTGCTAAAAACTACTTCCTTCTAAATTCAAACAAAATTGCAGTCATTTTTAGAATTATGTTTTGGACTTGGACTAATTGGTGGACCCACAATAGGAGGTGCTTTGTTCCAGGTAATGATTAAAACTAATCAAACTTCCCCTTTATATTCTAAGCTGCAAATAATATTTGGTACATTTATTGGTTTCCAGATTGGAGGCTTTCGACTGCCATTCTTCAGTTTAGGGGCATTTCTGGTCATTATTGCCACAATCATATACTTTGCATTACCACCGTTAGATGGCGAGTCAAATTCAATGCATAATTTATAATGATAATGACTTCTGTATCATCTAATTGGATGTATATACGTATGAGAATAATGCAATTTCAAAATATGTGTGCAGGGAAGGCATCTGAGGCAAAAGCAGGTTCATTGGCTGTCCTAAAAATATTTCCAGTTACTTTAGCAATATTCACATTAGCAAGTTCATCATGTAGCATGGCTTTTATGGTGGCAACAATTGAACCTCATCTTCGCCAGGTAACACTATTTCCATACATAATAAAATATAAATAAAGTTGGAGTAATTTATTTTTCTCTGTATACTTAATTCATAGTTTGAATTATCACCTGTTGCAGTAGGAGCATTTCTTGCAATCAATGCAGGCATTTATGCATTATCTAGCTGCATTTGGGGAAGAATCGTAGATAAAACAGTATTAAAACACAACTGAATTTATAGTATATATATATATATTAACATTCTTCAAATATAAATAAATATTTATAAATTACAGGGTCGTCCAGAATTAATTTACTTCATTGGAGCCATTCTGACTTGCACTTGCTACTTGTTAATTGGCCCAGCACCATTTTTACCCTTTTCAACGTTTGTAAAAACTATATGAAGCAAATGGCGATTTCTTTACAGGTAATATATTTACTTTTCCCTTTTTAGAAAACCTTGGGTATGTGCAGTTGCATTGGCATTGCACGGTTTAGGACAAGGTGGTGAATTTGTGAGTGGATTTTCTGGAGCAATTCTTGCAGCAGTGTAAGTAATATATATAACATAAGTAACATGTATAATATAGTAGTATACATAATTGGGATTATTTAATTGCATAGTGAGAATGGTTATCCAGATAATACAGCAACATATGGCATGACATCATCATTATGCACCACAGCTTTTGCTTTCGGGTAAGCCTACATATTTACCCATAATATAGTATAGGCCATTAATAAAACTAATCAGAAATCTAACTATATTGTCGTTTAGTGCAAGTATAGGACCAACTTTAGGAGGAATAATAATAGACTCAGTTGGATATCGCATCGCCACCATGGCTATATTTTCACTTCATGCAATTGTGGTAAATCAAGAAACTTTAATTGCTTTAATTTGCAGAAATCGGTTGGCTTTGATAAACAAGATTAATTTGGAGAAAAAATAAAACTGCCTTTTAAATGATAAACTTATACCTAATTTTAACCTATTGTTTCTTACATATTACACAGGCAATAGTATCCTTCATCTACATGTGCCGAAGAACAATAGTAAAGAAAACGAGAAATCACTCAGAATATGTGACAATTAAGGAAACAACTAGCCTTTTACATCATGCAACAGATGATCGAGTTGTTTTCTGAATCAATCATTTCATCATATTTTTGAATGTTCACCTCATAATATTTTTGTAAACATGTTATTATATTAAAATAGGTTATATTATAGTTATTATGGCATGAAACTAAAAAAATCATTGAAATCTTTCAGATAAGCTGCTCTTGAGTACAAACACCACCAGTGTTATTAGACACGTATATAGTATGTAAATGATAATAGCTTATCTAGTTTCATTACAGAAAGTAAGTAGGGGTAACAAGTTGTTGAACTCTTCTAATGTTAGACATTGAATAACTCAAAGTTCATGAGTTCCTGCCAGTGTGCAAATATATCCAATGTTGTGAGAGAGAAAAACCTCAACTCTAATTAACTATTTCACAAATTGTTATTAGGTGAATTAAGAATGAGCTGGCAGATAGGAAACAAAATGTAGTGATCTAAGGAGGACATTTTGAAACAAATCTGGATGACTTTTTCAATATTTAAGGGATCTGATGTATAGGTATTGCATATCTTCCTGCACATTGTATGTATAGTGCACAATTCAATCTTATCATTTCACTGATTACAACATTGTAGCACATTTGTAGCACACAGTGCTGTCACAAAAAAAGCAGGTGTGGCCTCTTTTTGCCTGTACCATATTAACCAATTGACATTGCAAACGCTTCTAATGTACACCACTCCATTAATTTCACAAGCAAGATTGTCAAAGTTCGAGGAAGGCAACTATAAGTTTGGCAGGTAAAATAAATCTATATTGTAAACATAAACTTAATATAGAAAAAAACAAAGGGTTGGCCGTTCTGTAATTCTGTTTGTCATTATCATGCAGGGTCATTCATTCATGCAGTTATACATGCTTTCCTACACCAGTTTAAAAACTTTGATACAGAAATTTAACACCGACATATGGAGTTCGTGACCGAAGAAATCCACACTTGCAATGAAACTAATGACTTTGAAGACGTCATTTTAACCCCGGAATTAGTTCGATTTTCAGATTCAGACAGTCAAGAAAATGAAGTTCCTAGCAAGAAATTATCTTGTAACAAAATCCTCATCATAGTATTATTAGTAATTTCAAATTTGGGAGCTGCACTTGTTTCTTCACTGCAAGCTCCATTTTATCCAGCAGAGGTACATCATTACATATACTTTAATTTTGCTGAATTGCATGAAGACTATCACGAATACAAATATGAATAGTATATAATGAAAAAGTTTGACACCTTTGACTTCATGCAGTTATTAATAAAAAAAATGGCTAACAGAGAAAAATTGCTGTTATCGATTTTCTTTGTACTTGTTATCAGAATCAAATGATTATTATAGACTGGTTTGGCAGGTAAGACAATCATGACATTGACAGTAGATTGAATGCTGCCACTGATATACAGAAATTTAACTGGCAAAACTCAATTTTCTTAAGAAAAATACATTTCTATTGACATATTTTTTGTAAAAGTTTTATAAAAAGTACATGGATATTAATTCAACTGATTTTTAGGCTGAAAGTCGAGGTGCAAGTGCCACACAATATGGATTTGTGTTTACATCATACGAGTTGGTGGCTCTCATCATATCACCACTTTATGGAAAATATGTAAATTAATTATACATTCTACTTAAATTAAATTATGTGATTATGGGCTGGCCTGTGTACTTAAAGGATAATTCATTAACTTTTGTAGGTATCATTCATAGGAGTAGGTTTCATGATGAAATCGGCCATTTTTGTGGTTTCCTGCGCATGCATCTCATTCGGGTATTTAACCTTAATTATCAAATACACTTGTTCACACATAACACTAAATACATGTATTTAGATTTTTGGACTTAATATTTACTAAGAACACATTCATAGGACTTTCAATCGCCGTACGTGTAGTGGAAAGTTTGGGAGGTGAAGAAATATAAATCCCATATAACTCCTAACAATTAAAATAATACTCCCCACAGTAATCATATATTTTATCCATAATAAAGGCACAGCGTTTTTTATTGCAAGCACAACTGTAATTGCTCAACAATTCCCGGACAGCATTGGAACTACATTTGTGAGTACTTAGTACTTCCTTATATGCTGCTAAAAACATTAAACTTACTTCAAAAATTCCAACAAAAACTTAGTCACTTTTAGAATTGTGTTTTGGACTTGGACTAATAGGTGGACCTACAATAGGAGGTGCTTTGTTCCAGGTAGGTTTAAAAATTAAAACAAATTAAACTTCCCCATTATTTTCTAAGCTGCTAATAATATTTGGTATATTTATTGGTTTCCAGGTTGGAGGCTTTCGATTGCCATTCTTCAGTTTAGGGGCATTTCTTTTCATTGTTGCCACAATCATATACTTTGCATTACCACCTTTAGATGGTAATTTAATGACTTCTGCATCATGTAATAGAATATAATGGGAGAATAATACAATTTCAAAATCTCTGTGTAAACTACAGGTAAGCCATCTGAAGCTAGGGCAGGTTCATTGGCTGTCCTAAAAATATTCCCAGTTACTTTAGCAATATTCACATTAGCAACTTCAGCATGCAGCATGACCTTTATGGTGGCAACAATTGAACCTCATCTTCGCCAGGTAACACTATTTCCATACATATTAAAATCTAAATAAAGTTGGAATAATTTGATTTTCTCTCTATTCATCTAGTTTAACTTATCACCTGTTATAGTAGGAGTATTTCTTGGAATCAATTCAGGACTTTATGCCTTCTCTGGCTGCATTTGGGGAAGAATCGTAGATAAAACTGTATATTTAATACACAACACAATTTCTAATATAATATTAACATTCTTTAAATAATAATGCATATTTATCATTTACAGGGTCGCCCAGAAATAGTTTACCTCACTGGAGCTATTCTGACTTGCACTTGTTACTTGTTAATTGGCCCAGCACCATTTTTACCCTTTTCAACGTTTGTAATAAGTTTATTTATAAGCAATCTGTCACTTGTTTATATACCGATAATATATTTTTCTTGTTTAGAAAACTTTGGATGTGTGGACTTGCATTGGCATTGCATGGTTTAGGACAAGGTGGTGAATTTGTGAGTGGATTTTCTGGAGCAATTATGTCAGCAGTGTAAGTATTGCATAATTTGAAGTGAAATAAAAGTAATATGTAACATGTAGAACAGTATACACAGTTGGAATTATTTCATTGCATAGTGAGAATGGTTATCCAGATAATACGGCAACATACGGCATGACATCATCATTATGCACCACATCATTTGCTTTCGGGTATAAGACCACACATTTACCAATGAAATAAGTCACTAATGTTACTAATCAAAAATCTAATTAATGTTGTTTATAGTGCAAGTATAGGCCCAACTCTAGGAGGAATATTAATAGATTCGTTTGGATATCGTAAAGCCACCATGGCTATATTTTCACTCCAGGCAATTGTGGTAAATCAAGAAACCTGAATTGTATTATAATTTGCAGTTTAAAGTTATCACTGGTGACTTTATCTGTCTTAACACTTATCTTCCTTACATATTACACAGGCAATTATTTCCATCATCTACTTGTGCAGAAGGAAAACAGTACAGAAAAAGAGGCATCACTTAGAAAATGATACAATTGGAGAAACAACTAGCCTTTTACATAATGATACAGATGTCTTCTGAATGAATAAATTATTAAACAAATGTTTTGAATGAATGTTTACTTATTTGTTGATACTTCTGCTAATAATAATTGCCACATAAAGAACAAACAGGGGTTTTTATTATTAGGACAAGAAAACTTGTTGAAGATTTTCCAATTAAATTTCCCGTAAATCATTGTCTTCTACAGAGCAGACAATTAGTACTATTCAACTGCACACACTGCAGCATTGTGACACTAAAATGTTGTGTATCCCTTCAAAATATGTAAGTTTCTACCGCGGCCAAGTAGTTGGCAAAACATTATGATCATCAGAAATGTAATTCATATGCCTCAAAATATGTTTTCTTAGATATACTAATCAGCATTGGATATACTATACAAGTTTATAAACATGTCAGTAGTAAAAGATGTTACTATGGCATGGAACTCAAGATAGCAGGCAAATCTTTCTCAATTTAAGGATTACAAACTTCCCTTTCTTACAAACCTCACCATTGTAATGAGACACATAAATAGAAAATGATAATGGCATATCTTGTTTCATTACAGAACCAGAAATACGTACATATAGGAATAAAAAGTTGTTGAACTCTTCTAATGTTATAGATACATGGAATAACTCAAAGTTCACAAGTGTCTGTATAGATCTATCTAACAGTGTGAAAATAAATGTAATGTTGCATTTGGAAACAACCTTCAATTATTTCCCAATATGTTTGTTTCACAACTTCTAGCACATTGTACATAGTGCACAATTCAATCTTAGCATCTGCTGTTCCTCTGATTACAACAATGTACTTAAAATATAAATTGGTCATACAAAACACATTTCCACTTGACCCCAAATATTTCCTAATTGTAACCATATATCATAGCTTTAAACACTAACCTTTGGACAGAAGTAAATCTCCACAGGAATCAAGTCATGGTGAATGTAGTTGCAACTGTTTCAAAGCTGAATTGAAGTCTATCATCATGACTGAGAGTTGTAGTGCGCATTGCTCTTCTGAAAATGGTTCCATCAAACCCAATCCTTCAGATTCCGCTAATGGATCTGAAAAGAAGACAAAAGGAACAGTTCGTCAATATACAATCATGGCATTCCTGCTGATTTCCAATTTCAGCATCGCTACCGTGGTATCACTTCAAGCTCCATTTTACCCAGCTGAGGTATAATACCAACTTTTCTTACATTATTCTAACGAATCTTAGCAGGAATGTTATAAGGAAATTAAAATTGTAACATGATTATTCCAATAGGCTGAACGTAAAGGTGCATCAGCAACAGAATATGGATTCGTGTTCGCAGTGTACGAAATGGTGGCCCTTGTTGTATCTCCATTTTATGGAAAATATGTACAAATCTGATGTCATTATACTTTAAAATGTATTTAAACCTGTCATTCTTTAATCCCCTTCCTTATTTTACTTTTTAGATGCAAATTATCGGTGTTAACTTCATGTTAAAAGCTGGGATATTTGTGGTTTCGACAAGTTGCATCATTTTTGGGTAACAAATATTTTTCTACATGTAAAAATACAATTGTTAATTCTAAGCTATATAAACAATGTATAACTATTTATATTCCAGGTTTTTAGATACGGTGTATTCTCATGCAGCATTCATAGGACTTTCCATTACAATCCGCTTCGTGGAAAGTTTCGGAGGCAATTTGTCACTTTTGTCTGTAAATGGATGCTAAAAAGTTTGAAATGTTGCAAAATACTGAGGAAAATAATTATAGGAACAGCGTATTTTGCTGCAAGCGCAACTATAGTGGCACAGGAATTCCCAGACAAGATTGGATCAGTATTTGTAAGCACATATTTTCAAATTTAAAATCCCAATTCAGGTGTCCCAAATTTACATTAATTTAAAGGAGAAGTTCCACCCTTTTTCGAACATACCCTAAAAACATGTAATCAAACACGGAAAATATATGGTGAAAAA
>JAQFZQ010002774.1:0-12702 GCA_034696005.1 Glomeris marginata | reverse complement strand
GCCCGAATGGGGACTCGAACCCCAGACCCTTAGGTTAAAAGCCTAATGCTCTACCGACTGAGCTATCCGGGCTCACATTAATTGCGTGGCCCTCAATGCAGTTGATACCACAACAGCATTTCTAATGTGAACAACTATCAGCATGCAATTGTGCCACAGACCACTTTCGTTGTCATTTCTTACTATTCATTATTATGTGTTTTGAAGATTTGGGTGTACTAGCTGATGTATACCAATGGATGATTTTGGAATCTACTGAAAGTTATAAACTCAATTGGCGCTGTGGCTTAGTTGGTTAAAGCGCCTGTTTAGTAAACAGGAGATCGGGAGTTCGAATCTCTCCAGTGCCTTTCTTTTATAATATTCACCTTTGAAATATAATGTCACCATGTACTATTCGTAATTCAATGATTTTTGAATCACCTTCTGCGTAAAGCCATTCGACTAAGAAAATCGCAAACAGTACGAGGTATTTCAACTAATTTCTTGTGAACATGTTACTTGAATTTTTTTAAGGCATTGCTTCATTTGATGGTACTTTCAATGTTGACTGAACAACTGTCCACTTTTGACATAAACAGTATTTCATAAAGATGCTAACATTCGTCAAGACAACAATATAATCGAGTGATAACTCCAACAGCCAATCAGAAACACAAAGGTCTAAACGCATCATCTAGGAAACTCTATGGAGATATAGCCTCATCAAGATGGCGTCCAGTCTGAATTGATCATACCAAACTGTATATGGTTTTCTATATGTACAAACATAACCCATTAGTAATACTTTCTATATCAATTGAGCTTTAATAAAAATATGAGAATAAAGGAAAGTGTAAGCTGATGCACAGAAGTCATTTTTACTCAAATTTCCGTCCAATCCCTTGACACTATATAGTAGTACATTTTCGAACTTTGATATAAAGGTCTCCAATTTAGCTAAAAAACGTGATAAATTTCCCTTGATCCGACACTGTTTAAAGTTCTCAAATGTCCAAAAAGTTGGCAAGGGTATAAGCAACTTTTGAAGTTTGACCTCCGTAACAACTTTAAGTAGCACGCTCTAATGCAATTATTTGCATTTCTAAACTTCTCTCTATAGCTATCTATCTCTGCAACATTTCATACTGTATAGAATACAAGATGGCAGTACGTCTTGGTGTTTGGGATTATATGGTGTGCACAATTACAATCCTCATAACAGCTGTCATCGCTGGTTTTCGAATTTATAAAGACCGAGTGAAAAACACCAAATTGGAATATTTCCTATCTGGCCACAGATCATCAGGCTTGTTCGCAATAGCAATGTCTTCATTTGCAACATTGGTTTCAGGAGTGGGTCTAATTGCTATTCCAGCAGAAACATATATTGTTGGGCTTTCAGGTGTGCATTTCGACCTGGTGCTCATTTTTGTCAGCATATTAACAGCACATATATATTTGCCTGTATACTATGAACTGAATATCACCAGTGTAATGGAGGTATATTGCTAACATATATTATTGTGATAATGAAAATTATATTTCACATAATAATGTATACGATTATGTTTCATATAAAGTACATGGAGATGAGATTTAACCGGATTCTTCGAATAATAGCCGCTGTGTGCTACTTTCTTTCAACTGTAATATCTTTCTATTGCATCGCCAAATTTATCAAAGCTATGATATTCATTAATTCATTTACAGGTTATGAATAATGCAATTGTATTGCATGTACCAGCACTAGCATTGAGTCAGGGTATTTATTTTATATTTTATTTTATAATTATTCATTAAATTATTCTATAAGACATATATGCAATTATGAATTTTTCAAATTTATGTTTTAGTGACAGGAATTGGAGTTTGGGAATTAATGGCCCCAATGGCAATTATATGCATATTATATACTGCATTAGTAAGTAAATATTGGAATATATATTATAGTGATTAATTTGATTTTCTTTAATTAATTGCAGTTATATTGAAGGGAGGATTTAAGACAGTGGTATGGACAGATGTGTTTCAAGGATTAATTATGTTAGCAACAGTATTGCTCATCCTCTCCAAAGGGTTAATGGATATTGGAGGATTCAATACTCTTTGGGAACGACTGTCACATGGAAACAGATCAACGTTTGCTTAGTTCGTATATAGTCCATCATTTTTTAATATATGTTGCTGCAGTACTATATATATGATACAGAGCATTTATTATTGACATTTGTAAGTTTCACTCCAGGACCAACTGTAAGATACACTATTTGGGCAAACTATTTTGGAAATATTGCAGTTCGTCTCATTATGATGACTGACCAAGCAATGGTTCAAAGACAATTGGCTTCAAAAACAATGAAGTCTGCACAAATGTAAATGAAGGTCTATGAGCATTAAAGGTGAACTGACATGGTTTTGTAACACTCCATGATATTCGGACTGTAGAAAGAATGATTAAAATTAAAACTATGAGTTCATTTCTTTTCCTTTTTAACAAATTATTAAAAGTATTTAACAGATTAAAGGGTAAAATTGCGAATTTTTATTTATAAAAAAAAAACAATCGGTGGAAAAATTAGACATATGCAAATGTAGATGTTGTTCATGCAAAGGAAATTTTTCAGAGAAATCGGTTGCAAGAAATTTACCCTGTCAGTTCACCTTTAAGTGCATGTCTATAATAATTCTTTCATCACTGTGGCTGAAAATGTACATGCTTATATAGAAATAATCAAATTCTTTTTGCAATTCAAACAGTTTATGCATGTGTCTACAATAGAACAGACAGTGATTATACCATTAACCAATTTTGTAAACTTTAGATCTGTTTACATAAGCTGTATTGGAATTTTGGCATGGACATCTTTAAGTGGAATACTTGGGCTTATCATATACGCCAAATACTTTGATTGTGACCCTTATCTATCAGGAGAAATTACATCACGTGGTCAAATAGCTCCATATTATGTAATGAGTATTCTGAGAAACATCCCTGGGTTGGGTGGATTTTACATTGGAGGGATTGTTGCAGCCACTTTGAGGTACTACTATAACTAATTATCAAGAATTAAACTATTATGCAAATTATTTTTAAATACAAAGATTCAATTTTCAGTACACTTTCATCTTCTGTTAATTCATTGTCCCTGATTGCAATACAAGATTTTATCAAGCCATTCTATGGAAGTATTCCAGATGAGACTGCTACTAAAGTGTCTAAGGTTTTAGGTGGGCCAAAGTACCTTGTATATGGTGTTCAATAAATATTTGTACATGTTATATTAATTGTTGCATATAATTACACAGCTGTTGTAATTGGAATGACATGCTTGGCATTTGTTTTGGTTTTTCAAAACTTTTCCTCGGCCTTAGAGGTAGGTATAACTGGTTATATATTATTCCTACTTCATAGTGTTATCAGTGGAGTGGACATTAACTTAATTCTAAAATTGCGATTTTAGGCTTTACATGCAGCAAGAGGAATTACAGGAGGACCTCTGTTGGGGATGATAACCTTAGGGATGTTAATTCCATTTGTATCTAATAGGGTAAATATCTGTTATTCATAAAATTATACAAAGCAACTGATATTTGGAGTTTTATATAATATAATATATGAAGGGAGCTGTGATTGGTTGCATATTTGGATTATGTCTGGCTTCATGGATAATTGTTGGTGCCACTGTATCCAAGTACATTCAGCCATATGCACCATTGGAAGTCTATGGTTGCAATGAGACTTTAGGATTGAATAACACTTTACAAACTGCCTATTCCTCCACACCATATTTGGAGCAAAAGTATCTTTCTAAAACTTTATTACTTACATGGAAAACTTTTATTTATATATTTATATATATTTTTTTTATATAGTGCTGCTGTTTTTCCATTGTACACAATGTCATTTCAACTTTACACATTCGTTGGATGCATTTCCACGATTGTAGTTGGAATTATAGCCAGTCTAATAACAGGTGCAGTGCAATATAGTTGGATAAATAATGGTTTTCCTTAATTATAATTTTTTAACAGAGGTTTTCTTAATTTAGGGCCTCAAAATCCTAATGCTTTGCCACATGGAGTAATTCATAAAGGAGCTGGGAAAGCTTTTAGAAAGTTGCCAAATTGGTTGTTGGTAAAGATTGGATACAGTGTTTCCAGGAATGAAGACAATAACATTCCTACAGTAAGTTGAACAACTTACAATTATTATAAAATATTATAATGGCTAAATGTTTTTATTTATTCTTTATTTTTTTTAAATAGGGACAAGAAATGAAAGCTACACTAAAGGCAGAAAATTAGGATAGGTAGAAGTAATTATATTAATTACTACCCTGTATATTAGTTAGAACATTCCAACATATTTTATAACAATGTTTAAAAATGAGGTGAGATATTTTCTAATAAGAGGAATATATAATAAAATGTTATTTCAATTTTAATTGAGTTTATCATTTATCGCACCAATGTAGTGCAAAAGTTTAGATAAAAATGATGCAAAAATAAATGCACGATTGAAATATGAAATAAACAAGGTGAATGTTATCATGCACATCAGATGAACTTCACAAATAGTTTTAAATTGTTTTATCACTTGAAAAATGAAGGTCAAAAACATAAAAACTAGTTTTAAATATATAGGCTATACCACATCTACAAGGACAAAATTAATTAGTACTAGCAAGTACGTGTAATAAACTGTAACTGCAATTAATTTCCATTGCAAATATACTTTTTTCCCCCAGAAAGGAAAATGTGTTGTTGTCCATTTTAAGTGTAGACCTTCATTCCTACACCTATTTTTTTTAAAGAAGCACGTATACAGCTGTTTTTCTTTATATTGCAACAAGAAAAAGACATGATATGTATACAGTAAGATATTTGGCATTTACCTGAGGTCATTCAAAATGATGGCCTTGCTTGTATATATATAACACATAGTATATAAATAACCTGAGATTATTTAATTGTACACCATTTCCAACTTCAGCAAGATGGCCGTGCAACTAGGAATGTGGGATTATGGGGTTTTTGCAATAACTTTATTTATAACTGCTGTTATTGCAAGTTATAGAATTTATAAAGACCATGTGAAAAACACAAAGTTGGATTATTTTCTCTTTGCTGGAAAAACTTCCTTACTATTCTCCATTAACATGTCTTCTATTGCAACAATCACATCAGGAATTCGTCTATACTTGCTGTTATTTTACATGTACCAGCACTGGCCTTGAATCAGGGTATTTTTAATTATATTTCATTAATTAAAGCTATTTGCACATATTGGAAATGGCATAGAATGCAAATACTATATATTAATAATAATAGTGTAATTTGGAAATATAAAATTAATTAGTGACTGGAATTGGAATCTGGGAATGTATGGCACCAATGGCAATAATTTGCACTCTATATACAGCATTGGTAAGTGAATATAATAACCAATTTTTATTAATTTAGCATGAACATATTTGTTCTGATTTAGGGTGGATTTAAGGTTATTATTTGGACTGATGTATTTCAAGCATTGATAATGTTAGCAACAATTTTGCTTGTCATGATCAAAGGGTTAATCGATATTGGAGGATACAATACTCTTTGGAAGAGGTTGTCAGATGGGCACAGGAGCAATCTATTTTAGTGTGTCTTATTTTACTTTACAATCTCAATGTATGTATATTCTTAATAAGATGCAAAAATAATTTAAATATAATTTTGAAAGTTTAACTCCTGGACCAACTGTAAGGTACACAATGTGGACCAACTATTGTGGTGGTATCATAATTCGCCTACTCATGTTTACTGATCAACCAATGGTGCAAAGACAATTAGCTTGCAGAACAATGGAATCAGCCAAAAAGTATTTGAACAAAATTGACAAATTTAAATATTAGCAAAAGGTAATATTTTATTGTTGAACATTGTTTTTAGATCTATCCATTTAGCAAGTTTTGGGATTTTCATTTGGAATGACCAGTTTGGCATTTGTATTAGTTTTTCAAAACTTTGCATCAGCTGTTGAGGTAAATTACCCAAACCAATCACAATGTGCTATAAAACTTTGTAATAACTACACTAAATTTTAATATTACAGGCTTTACATGCAGCTAAAGGAATTACTGGAGGTCCACTTTTGGGAATGGTCACCTTAGGAATGATAGTTCCATTTGCTTCAAATTTAGTAAATGAAAAAATTCAATTATTGTTTCACAAAACTTCAGGTTTATATTCCGTTTTAATTAAATATCAATTGACATCACTGTTTCTTAATTAAGGGAGCTACTGTTGGTTGTATATTTGGATCTGTACTGGTTCTATGGATAATTATTGGTGCCAAATTAAGCAAATACATTCAGCCATATGCACCACTGGATATATCTGGTTGTAATGAAACTTTGGCATTTAATTCTACATTCCAGACTCCATATTCCTCCACACCTTATGTCCAGCACAAGTACAACTAATAAATATTAATTATGCCATGTCACTTATTAAAGGTGAACTGACAGGGCGGTAAAAGTGGACTATGACCAACCATGCTATTGGGTACATTGGGACTACTGGCCAATTAGTCTGCCCATGATTGGCCAGAATGGGTACAGTTCAAGTCCATGTCAGTTCACCTTTAAAACATTTCATTACCATCACTAATATATTACTTATTCACAGTTCTTCTATTTTCCCACTTTATACTATGTCATATCAACTTTATGCAGTAGTTGGCTTTGTTTCAACTGTCATTACTGGAATTATTGTCAGTTTAGTGACCGGTACTATATGTTATTTCTCAATATTTCTTCTATTATTTCATTAAAAATAAGTTGGTTTATGTTTCAATCAGGACCACAAAATCCTGAAAAGTTACCACATGGAGTTATTCACAATGGAATTAGAAAAATGTTCCAAAAACTACCCACAAGTTTCAAGAGAAAATTTGGATATAATATTTCAAGAAAAACCAATAAGTTAGCTACAGTAAGAGCTAATATTGATAAATTGATGAAACCTATAAAATATTAGTATTATTTAAATATTTATTTATTTAATTAGGAAGAAGAAATGATGACAATTTCAAAGGAAGCTGAAATGCCAGAATGACAGATGGAATTTATTGAATTGCTTATTAAATATTGTTTCCATTGGTTACTGGCATTAAAAAATAAATATTTTGTGTGTACAAGAAAACCTACAAAGGATGTGACCCAATTCAGAAAGTGCATTTACTGAAAATCGCAAAGGTTTCTTCACATGGACCAACTGTATTAGGAATTGTGAAATAATTTATGGCGGTTGTAATGAAGAAACCATATTACACCTTGGGACCGAGCACTGGGAATTTGTTCTGTGTATATATATATATATACTGTATATATGTGGAGTATATATGGTCTTTTAAATTTTTAACGATATCTTGTGTTAGTAATTTAATTTCAGGGTCCGCAGCTAATTTAGCGATTGGATTGAAAGTACCATGCTATACAATTACAGTCGCATGTGACACTGAAATGACACATAACAGTTGCAAATGCATATTAAATATTAATAACTGAGTGAGATGAATTTACTTAATTCGGATTCTTATATATACAATGACAAAAATTACAATAATTAAGGTTTTTCCTTCCAATACTTTTGCATGCAAACTTTGAAATTATTCATTAATATCAAGAATTATATCTAAAAATTCCTTCAAAATTACCTATCTATCATGTATGTATAACTCCCTTGGGAAATTAAGATCTTTACAAAAGATGTGAAACAGCTGGAAAGAGATTTAGCACATTTTTCAAAATTATTTCTAATACATATATAGATAATCATACACCCCTAATAGATAATCATATAATAGTAATAATACAGCAATGGAAATAATTTATAAAATATTAATTGCCATTGTAATTGGATGAACCAAAGGGCTTTTTGCATTATAAGACGAGTAATTCAAGGGAAATAAACTGATAATATATTATTTGAAATGCATCAAAACTGATGTATATGTGAATGGTCATTCAATTGATGTTTCACTTGATAGAAAGGTTATGAAAGTGGCTATGATTGGTCATTCATTCCAAACTCATTCCCTTGCACATATGGAACAAAAAATGGCATTTAATGATTCCCACCCATCAAGAAATAAGCAATATATCACATACTCTATTTCAGCTTCAATTATTCAAGTATTGCACTTTAGTCTGCTATATATGATTTGATTCATGTCATACAGTTTACCCCAACAACTAAGTATATATAGTGATCTATATTTGGAGAAGTTGTTAAATATTTCAGAATTTTTTATGCTACTCGTAGGTTCCTTGTCTAACGGATTAGTTCACATGCGATGCTTACATACCCTTAACAATGTGACTATTTATCAAAAAGTTTTGAAAAGGTATTACACTGCTAGTGGTTTAAGGGCCTTAATCCGGCCAAGTATAAATATGGAGTAATGCGGTATACTTTAACATTCATCAGGGTCCCAAAAAGGGCCCCTGGGAAGATGAAGGACACGGTCATTAAGCTACGCTTTCAATCAACGTGCATAAAATCAGTGGTGCATTGAAAACTACAACTCCGCCATTTAACTATGATAAACGACAATCATGTGGCGGCCATATTGGGGATCGTCCCAAAATCCCGTTGCAATTTCTTGCCTAACTAAACAAGGTCACAGGAAAATTCAACCTATTCTATACAGGGTGTCTACTAAACTTTCAATTCAAAATCCCAGTATATTTCCAGTATTTTCAAGGATATCTATAACTTTTTCCATGCAGGACACAAAATACACTTGAAGTGAAAGATAATTACTACATAACAAACTATATGAATCCCTTAAAAACTGATGAATAAGTGGAATGAACCATCGAATTTCAAAAATCTTATGTTTTAAGCAAATTAAAAGAGGAACTCAGAAATCAATAAACGAAATTATGTAACTGTCAAAAATTATACATTTTCCAGGATTAAAAAAATCCAGTATATTCCAGGATAACAAAATAATTCCAGTACAATTCCAGGATTTCCAGGTTTTCCAGTATCAATGCACTAGCTAATCAAATAAAATATGTAATATTCCATGATGATAAAATGTGTAAAATAAACCTGTCAACATTTAACATTGAAAAATTAATACAGTTCAATGAAACAAACTTTTCACTTATTATGTAACTTAATAATTTAATATATCTGGTAACATGGTCAATAAAATGGCATTATGAACAAAAAATCCTCAATTTAAACTTTTCTTATAGAATCTAGGATTTGTGTAATTTCCATTGTGTCCTTGGTGTAAATAAATGTAGTAATATATAATTGAAAAGACAAGCATATAGCTAGACCAAATTTAATTGTTATTATTTTCGAAGCAAAGGCATCACTATTTTGTAACCGTTTCAAAGTGAAATTGTTTTTTCATTGAATATTCACTGAGAGTAGGCTATAATTTGATTTTATATATGCAAATATGCACCGAAATTTCTCCTTGATGGGATAATGTATGATGGAGGAGCAAGAGCTATCACATTTTGTTAAGGTGAGCCCCAAAAGGAGAAAGCTATGTATAGCACTATGCATTTTTTGTTGGCTGCATTTAATGCTTTCTGGATTATAGGCCAACTTGGCATTGTGATTGCAGTAATGGATTTATGCCATTGGCTGCAAGATGCTGAGTGCATCTACTTGTTAACACAGTCTCTCGAGTTAAGTAGAGTAAAATCGACTAAATCCGTGATCCACTTCAGAAAAACCACTTTTCTCCACCATTTTTCGCATATATCATATATACAATAATATGCATGCATATAGCATATCTGTAGCCTATATGTAACTGAAAGATGAGACATTTTCCCATTGAAAATGTGCTTTGAAACATTAAAAAATTTGATAATTTAAACATACAAAAAAATTAATTGCCTTGATAATCACATTTCCCATTTGACCAAAACATAATATTACAGAAATCACTGTCACAACTTTTTAAAACAATATGAGTCTAGACAAATCTCACTGTGTTTGTTACTCAATACCACTGCTGCATATGGCCTGCAGAACTTTCAGTGCATCTTAGAAGTTCCACTTGATCGATTTTTCTATTTCAAGGCAAATTGCAATGGAGCATCATGGAAAGAGAAGAGAGAGAGAGAGGAATGCGTTGTTGGAATGGTGCTTTCAGTCAAGTAGCTGTAGTGAAAGAGTGGGAGTGAGCAAAACACAAAGTACGTACTCTAAGCCATAAACGGGTTATACAGGACATTTGCCAGATTTGGAATGGAGAGCAACAGGGGAATGCGTGAATGCCATCACTAGAGTGAGAACGACATGGAAAGTTCATTAGAGTGCATTGTGACCTCACTCAAGGTACAGCTCAATGTAAGTGGAGTGAGGTAAGAGTCCTCTTAAACGATTAACATGGAAACGCTCCCTCTCTTTCGACCCAACCAAGTGCAGTGCATATTGCACCAACAGGCCCATATGCTACTGCTGGTGCTGCTGCATGCTTTTCTTTCAACATAACTTTCCATACTGAAAGAGCTTGCCACTTATATTCTTCCTCTTCCCATGCAACCAAAAGCACTGCATGTGATGTGAAAGGGCTTTCTGGTTGCATTTAACTTCAAATACCCACTCTGAACCGGATCCACTCCAAACTCCATCCCATTCATCCCATTCATCCTGCAATACTCTCTCCTCTATAAGAATCACCTACTAATTATAATTGCTCAAATTCAATTTAATTCCTGTCCTTGCATGCTCCTAATGCTGTGACTGCTTAATTATACACAGAATATGATGTACATAAAAACAGAAAGATGTATTATAAATATTTTTTAAACAATCAACACGAGCTATTCAATATTATTTACTATGCACTGTATAAAACAAACAAACAAACAATACATAATTTAAATTAGTAAAGATAGAAAAACTGTTTAAAATATATGGCTGCATATTTTATTTTCCACAGTTGGGATATAGATAATTATTGATGAAAAATGAATCTATTAACACATAGGCCTATTGCAAGTTGAGGTGCTTTTACCCTGAAATTTACTTACATGATATTTACAACAAGCCGTGGAAAAACTAAGTTTTTTGGGAACTAACTTTATTGTATAATTATATAAACTTAGTAAAAGAACCCCATTTCACTTCAATTTGTGTCATTTAAAAAATGTCCCACTGGAGAAAAAGAAATGTTCCTGGCAGGGATCGACCCAGGGACCTCATGCAAACAAACAAACACACAGACAAACAAACACCATTCATGACAACTTTGTATGAAGTTAATAAAATACATGCAATTTTAAATACCAATATGATTATTATTTTATCTGTTATATCTAGTATATTGTTATCATATTTGAAGCTAACCTGATAAACAAACACCTGATAACAAATATAAAAATGCTGATTACAATACTAATGTGTATATTCTTTATGTATTTAGACACGGGTTAACAAATTAATAGTTATGATGCCACATTTAACCGTTTAGCATTGAAAATGTTACTGTTCCTGCTGCTGAAATATGTCTATTATTTTAAAAGCATTCCCATATAATTTGGCTTTCCTATTTCTCTATTTTATTTTATTTTATTGTATTTTATTGTATTTATCTTTTTGTGTTGTATATTTTTGTGCAGCAACTTTTTTTCCATGAATAGCCTATACATGGATATGAGCATAAAGACGATGATGGTCAGAACATTGAGTGGAAACGTTTGAAAATAAGTTGCAGTCATATATATAGGGTATATATTTAGGGAAACCACAGTGACTTTGATATGGAAGAGATGTAAAAGGGAGATTTTGTGAGGGTGGCCCCTGGTTTTGGTCGCAAATTTCCGCTTGTGAATAGCAGTTTTGGCGATGAATGGCAACCTCGATTTCGTCGCTGGCAATCTCTTTTCACTTCTGCCTTTTCAATAAACATTTCCGTTTATCCCCCTACCACCATCGTTTTATCCCCCCACCCATCTCAATCATATATAAGGCAAAAAAGCGTACACGAAGAAATAAATTGATAATTTCTGCTCGGCGGGATTTTGGCTTTGCAAGAAGACGAATAATAATGAGTTATTTCTTTACTGTGTGTGTCGCACAGCTCCCCGTCACTGACATTCAATTACTCGGATAAATGAAGAGGAAATTCAATTAAAGGATTTCAGTATCGACATATGTGGACAGCCTAGCTTTCTATTAACGTTTTCACAACTGCCAACTTCAAACCGAACCCCTCCACACTATACCACCCACCCAAATCCATTCTTAATCTCCACCAAAATCTCCACCAAAATTATTCTTCAAATCAATTGCTTACCATATATCTATTAATAGATTAATTAAAGTTATAATACTCTTTATAATAGTCCATTGTTTTGTTCAAATTCTTCTAAATCATCATAGTTTGATCAAGCATTGATCAAGCACAAGAGTTGAGAAAGTTGATTGGGTGTGCTGACTCACTTGGGTGGTGGAGATGCTAAATAGCAAGCAATTGACCAATTTCATTAAGCACATTATGCTTGCTTTATGACTCCAATATGGCCGCCAAATTGAGGCAAATGCTCAAATATATTAATTGGCATAATTTAAAACCAGTTTTCTCACAGAATGATGACATTTCTAAACATTGTTTCACCCAATTGACCTATTTCACGACCGCTTCGATTGGCTGCGGTGGAGTGGCAAAATGGCGGTCGTCGGTGGACAACTTAC
>JAQFZQ010002773.1:0-12702 GCA_034696005.1 Glomeris marginata | reverse complement strand
GTGGTGTGGAGAGGCTCCAATTGAGATTAAAGAATTCAAACATTTTTATAAGCGTCATGTAAAATTTACTGCAAAATAAAAAAAAATGAAGCGAAATAATTCTATGGTTAAAACAACAGCAGGTTACTACAATCTCACCAGTATACTGAATGTTCGAACTGTTAATTTTGATAACTTCTCAGTAGGCATCAGATTCAAATGTGTTTCGGTTAATGATAATGAATTGTCATGTAATGTTTTCGATATTTAAGTTGACAAAAGTTCATCTCATGTTATTGACCTGACATGTACACTCCCTTACAAAAATTTAAACTTGCTGCATGTCTGCACTGACCATGCACTGCAAATTTAACTCTGCACAACTTCTACAATTGCTTGCACCAACAATTTCTTATCTGCATTTGTCAGGCAGGTATGCAACAAAGTTGCTATTTTGCATATATAAAACAAAGAAACGTGTTTAACTGTGCACAACATCTACAATTGCTTGCACCAACAATTTCTCATCTGCATTTGTCAAGCAGACATGCAACAAATTCGCAGGTTTGCATGCTGAATAATTTTCAATCTAATATATGCCACTAGCATATATGTTACATATTTGCATATGGCACTCATGTTGCATTTATGTTTAATAATTAATTCAGATAATTTAAAATTAGTAAAACTGTTAAGTAGATTGACCGATCTCTTCATTTCAAAATAATTGTTTCATGTGTATATAACATATGTTTTGCATGGTATTCCGTATTTGAAATAATTAAATAAAAATGAATAAATGTACTCAATCATGTTTATTTCATTACAAACATTATTTTTCAAACTGGGTGTTATGCGGTGGAGTTGGGCCACTTCAGCGCGGCTATTGTTCTCACCCTTTTCCAAGAAACGCTAATCCTCTAATTACTTGAATCAAATGAAAAGTACAACTTTTTTAATACTCTCAATTTAGAATCGGGTATGAGATATTGTAGTTCATAAAACTGCAATCTAAATCGCATTTTGATTTTTAAAAATTGGACGATGCACTGCAGAATTAGGTTAGGTTAGGTGAGGGGGGGGCAAAGCCCCCCTAATATCGAATAAAACATAACCGCTCTTCGCCAACACGTTAGGTTAGGTCCGATTTTAAAAAATAAAAATGCGATTTCGCTTACAATTTTATGCACAACTCAAATATCTGATTCGCGATTTTAAATTGTGAGTATTAAAAAAGTTGTACTTTTTATTTGATGCAAGTAATTACAGGATTAGCGTTTCTTGGAAAAGGGTGAAAACAATAGCCGCGCGGAAGTGGCTCACAATCTGTCGTGACCAACACCAATGTGATGAAATCCACTGTGACAAGGGGAATGGGAGAATTCTGTGTAAACCTCCTCAGGTGGAAAAGTAGTCCCATGCATTTTGTTTGTTTTTATTGCTAATTGTTGCTCTAACTTTCTCAAACAATATTTGCTTTATAGTGCAGTCACCAGGGGATAAAAACGAATTTAACTGGAAAGTTTTGGAGAAGTTTTTTTTTCTTTCATTTACCATGTATTTTGGGGTGCTGATTACGGATTTCAATTTTGCCACTTCATAAAAGATCGGGAAATATGAAAAATCTACAAAAAAATATGAAAAAACTGCAATTTTTTCAATATTTTGCTTGTAACTTGAAAACTATGCATTTTTATAAAACGTTGTCTTAGTACAAATATACACTAGGGGAAATGCCCAACAAATTACCTATTCAAGGAATTTCCGTCAGAGGAACGGTTCAGGCGCTAGAGCATTTTGAATTTTCATGAATTACCAACAAAGCAACTAAATAGTACAATTCCTTGATTTATTGTGGTAAAACAATGTTTGCAGAACACTCCTATTAAAAACAATTATTTTGTGAATATTTAATGAAAATAATTAGGTAATTTTATTTATTTATTGAATTATTAAAATGATTCAGTTGCTCTGTGAATGCACCCTGTATATAATATCTGTAGGTATATAATAATAAAGTTGCATAAGAAAGTATAATTATGAAAATATAGTAACATCAAAATTTTGTTCATACAACACAATTAAATGTCAAGACAATCGCCGACGCTTCACATCAGAAGGCCCGGGCTGTGGCTCATCGATGACTTGTTCTTCCTGAAATGGCTGTTCACCTGGAGGGAAATCAAGTAAAGGATGAGTAAAGCAATGCATTGTGAATTGCATGGGAATCATGATATTAAAGAACACATAGTCGCATTGTTAAATATGTACATAGTGTTGAAATTACCTTCTGATGTCACAACTTCATTTTGGGCAGGTTGTTGTTCATCAGGATTGTCCAATTCCTTGTCGTCGTCAACATCATATTTGTCTATGTTGTTACAGGTTCCTTCGCATTTCAGGCACATTTTTGAACAATACAGGCCGGCCTTCCTACACCCGCAGTTCCCTTTGCAGTCCTTCTTACATTTGCATGAAATCAGCTTCAGAAGTTTTTTGGGTACAGGTGACTCCAAGGTGGTGATTGGAATCAGGCCGTTCTTCGAAGTTTTCCACCCCCATTGTTCAGGATTTTTTTACTTACCAAGCCACTGTTGGACCTGGTGGGACGCCCTCAGAGAATGCTGTCGTGCTGCAGCTTCAGTAGGGGGAAGTGTTGCAATATTAGATTTCACCTTGTATGCTGACGTTATGTACTGTGTGTGCCTCAACTTCTTCAGTGACATTTTTTGATCTATGCCAGACCCGTACAAAGCACTGAGAAATTGTTCACCTGCATTCGCAATTGCATCTTGATCAGCTGCAGGATCAGTAAATTTCTTGACAGTCTGTAAGAGTTCAGAATTCTTCTTGAGCGTTTTAAGAAATTTCACCTTACCCTGGTTGTACAAAGCTGAAGTTGTATCACAACCACTCATGGCGTGTAAGAACAGCATGTGGTCAGCATGAGTTTTGTCAACTGCACTTGGTGGATAATACAGGGTTAAAGGGGTTTTTCCTTTCCCTGGCTTCAAGAAGTATACGTTAGCAGAGGTACACAGTCCTATCATGATAACCAGAAGATCAATATCTTCACCCACTACTGCAACCATTTCATGATCTGATGCCAGGGTATCAGCTGTGAGTATTATCAGTCTGTCTGCATCTTCTTTTGCTTGTTGGCAGAGAAAGTTGGCTTGGTTGAATTTGGAAATCAGCATGGATATCATTCGACTTTTGTTCTTGGAATTTGCAAGGAAGCTCTCTTGAGAGACTGTGGACACCATTGTGTCATTGAACATTATTTCGACCGAATGTTTTTTGCTTGATCTTCTTAAACGCTTCACATTTTTAGTAGTGTTGTAAGATTCAGGGTATCCATCAAAAACAATAACTGCACTTGACTTGTACTTAGATCGAACATATCCAATATAACTGTCACAAATATCTGCAAATGTCTGCCCACTGGACCACACAACTCGGTGCAATAAAAACCCTCTATCAATAACAAATGTACAGTTGTCCAATTTTGTGTTTCCTTGTACTGGTTTGAATGCTTTGTACAAACTGGATTTTGTACCTTTTCTCATACCACTCTCATCGAACAGAGATAGTGGATAGGGACAAAGTTCATAGGTTAAAAATTCTTCCAATTCTTCATCTGATTGTTTAACAATGCTAATTCTCTGAAATAGAGTGGTTGGGTTGATGGCCAAAGATTGATTTTTAATTTGTATCGCACTGTTCATATTGGCAAGGGACTGTACTATGTCTTTCCCTTTGAATTTGACTGATTGGAAATCGCCACCAACAATGCCTTTGATACCTTGAGTACCCACTTCTCTGGACAAGTGGCAGTTGACCCTATCATCTCCGATGATCCCTCTACTTATGGATATGAGCTCCATGGTTTCTGGAAAAGGTGGATGCTGCTGAAACCAATCCAACATTTTCTTTGCATCATCATTGTCTCTACGGATTCTCGAGTCTCTACTGTCAACGTGTTGTTCTGAAGTAGTAAAATTTACATCACAGTAATGTTCCATTTGATCACAAACATGTTGTAGTGATGTCATCCCTTGGGTCCATCTTGACAAAATTCCTTCACTAACTCCACGACCTCGAGTTAGTCCACCATAAGTTTTCATATGCTTCATCAGATTTTGTTTAATGGCCATGTCACTCCACGTACCACACCATAACTTATCACTTCGTCGAATGGTGAAGCCTCCTTGTAAAGTGAAAGCATTATGTTCTTTCTCTGGCATGGTGTACCCTAATTCCTGCATGTCCTGTAAGTAAAGATGAGCACACTTGGCATACAAAAAGTGGCCGCTAGCATGGAAGTATGGCAGCATTTTATGCGTGGTTTTAAGGTGGAGGGCTCAATTACCAATTCTTTCTGCTTCTATGAACTTATTCACCAAAGTAATCATTTCAAAATATTGGATCCACAACTTTGCAGTGGGACCACGTTGAGCCAAAAGTTGAAGCTGGGCTGCAAACTGTTCTATAAGTTCTTCCACAGATTTTTTCCCTGTGCCGAAAGTATCTCTGATCGGTCTCCACTGTACAAAATCTCCTCTAGTTCACAGTGAAATGCAGGGGAGAAGGTGATGCTTTCCAGGATTATTTTGGCAACCGTTGCATGAGCCAAAATGTGAGCTCTGACAGCCCTTGCATAAGCATGTCCTGTCATGATTTTGTCAGTACTGTTAATAGCATACACAGTATTGAAAAGTTCAGTCAGACCACTCCCTTCCATGATGTGACCCACTGCCCCCATGAAAGACAACAGCAAATGAAATCCTCCAAGCCTTATGACTACATTAGACAGTTCAGGGTCTCCCTTACGACTTGCAATTACATCTCGTGCCTTGAAGTATAGTGGCTGATCAAATGTAACCACAGTAGTTACCTGACCTACTGACTTGGTCTTTTCTACAGCAGACAATAAAGCTGTGTAGACCGTATTATTGTCACTTGGAGAATTGATGAAAGGCTGGCAACCAACAAACGTGGTTTGGTATGTTATGTGTCTCGTTACTTCCTCCATAAACCCATTCCAACCACCAATGCCTGGTAGGTCTTTATATTTGCTGTAAAGCCATATTAAGTCAGGTGCAGAAGGAACAATTGTATCACTTTTTGGGAACATTTCACTGAGATCTTTCATCTTAACTGCTGCTAGGCCCTGTTCATTTGTCCTTTCAAATATTTTCAATTGAACAACTCCAATCCTTCCAACCTCTTCTGCTGATGGTACATCCTTCAATCGAGAAATACTTTGATCTGGTACAACTGCAGTTTTTGGGGTGATACAAACTATGCCACCCATTACGTGAAAAGTATTATGTCCATCAAGTGTTTGTATGTTGAAATCTGCATTGTCGTACACCATTTGAATTAAAGGTTGTTTCTGAGTAGTCAGTGGTGGCCACATGATCGCCGATACTTGCAAACGTGTAGCTTCAGAATACGATGAACAAAATCCCAGATATGACAACACTTCAATCAACTTACGGGAACCATACTTTTTGTACAAAAATGCTGCCAAACCAATTTGCATAGGAGAGAGAAATGATTTTGGTCTCACAGCACTAATTAAACAGTGTGCAACTGCCGTTTATTTGTTCCTCCATTTCTCAATATCACCACGCTTTTTGTTCAAAACCACAGCATCAGTGAAAGCTCGCAGAGTCTCAGGGATGAGATCCTCGTTCCCTTCCAAAAACTGATTTGGTGGGGGGTATTGTGTCATGCTGTATACTTGAGACCGTATATCCTCAATAATAATAGCAGCTGCTGTCTTAACAATGCGAAGTCTCTCCTCTTTTTCAGATGACTTTTTCTGCTCATACCAGGACTCTGATAAAATGCGGTAGCCAGTGTTTTTAAAACACACAACCGGAGGTCGGTTTGCTGTTATCAATATATCATTGCCGTAGTTTTCAATAAGGTTAGCTCTTATCGTCTTCCAGTCAGGGAGGTAATCAATTTCAATTTTACTCAGTAATTCCTCCATGGGAAATTGGCATTCTTCATCACTGCTCTCGAGGAAAGTGAAGATTCCTTGCATGGCAGTATGTATTTCATCTCTGAATGGGCCACGTTCTTTTTTGACTTCTTGCACCAGGGGACGACAGTAGTTTTTTCATGCAGGAGAAATGATACTGCCCATCAGCAGCTACTAAGTCAGGAGTTGGCAATACACGCTGTATTATAGATTGTGCATACTCATCATTTCGTTTTTCAGCAAGTTTTAGAACATTTTCTCTCACTTGTAACTTCCTCACAGGATACACAGGATCGCGTTTGAGTGCAGAAAGTCGTTTTTGTGTATCTTCATAGTTTGGTGGTATTTTAACTCCACACAAGAAACAATCAGTCTTGAAAGCAAATGTAGGTACAGATGAGCGTAATTGTTGTGTCTGAACACCCACTTTAGCCCTCTTAATAGAGGCAGCAATCAATTTATGATTGGTATATTGTTTTCTACATTTCTCTTGCACTTCAAGTGATGTTCTCTTGAACAGAGTGACTTTACCATCCCTTCTCTTTTTACTTACAAACGACTTCAATCCATTTTCTTTTACAATGGTCATTTTGGTTCCATCTTCCAATGCTTTATCACATATAAAACACTCCTTAACTGACATTATTACTGACCAATGACCAAATGAGGTAATAAGCAAGCCACCTATATTTTGGCCAGGATTTGTTGACACCTGGTCTGGACAAAAGAGACCTTGGGATGAGACTAATCCTATTAAGTCTATTATTTAATAACTTAAAAGCTGACCTTTGTCCTGGCCAGATATCAACAAAACCTAGCCTTTGCCCAGGCCAGATATCAACAAAACCCAGCCTTTGCCCAGGCCAGGTATCAATAAAACCTTACCTTTGCCCAGGCCAGGCATAAACAAAACCCGGCAGGAATATAGTAATAGCATAGTGAAAGGAGAAAATGAGGGGGAAATGAGGGAGTGCAGGGGTACAGCTACCAGGTGTTTCCTGGGAGCTTCATAGAGCAAGTCCATGAAAATGTACTAATTCTATGCGCACTAGCGCTTAAACCGTTAGTCTGACAAAGAAACCATACATGGGTAATGTGTGGGAATTAACCTGTAGTTTATTTTTGTATAGATCCAATGTTCTCTAAAAGCGCGTAGATTTCGAGTTATAAATAAAAAACTGAAAAAAGGCCTGTTTTTCGACAGTTTTTTCATATTTCCCGAACTTTTACAAGGTGGCAAATGTGAAATTCGTAATCAGCACCCCAAAATACATATTAAATGAAAGAGAAAAAAACTTCTCCAAAACTTTCCAGTTAAATTTGTTTTCATCCCCTGGTGACTGCACTATTATGTTAGATTATATTTATAAATATAGTAAATGACGCTGTTTTTACTGTGTGGAAAAGGAAATATTTATAGCGATTTTTACTTTCCCATGGTGACTGCATGGTGACCACTTGTGGCTTTTGGCTTGTTTGGCCTCTCTATTGTTATTGCAGTACTTTATTCATTTTTAAAAATTAAAAGTGATATTCGCATTGAAATTTGATGCAGAACTCAAATCTTTCATCAGAAATAATATAATGTCAATATCTAAAAAGTTCTAATTTCTATTTGACCCTCCCTGCAATTGCTACTACCTTGACTTGAAACGCACTATAACACCATTGCAAAGGGCACCTTAAAAAACCCAGGGGTTTTCAGTTCAGTAAAAATCGGACCAATTAGCAAAAACTAACGACTAACAGCCATTTTCCAAGATGGCGGATTTTGCAAATACCAGTTGATAGGGCATCCCTAAAAACGCAGGGGGTTTCAGTTTGTTTGCATCAAGATGGAATGATCCTACTCATCTGGCCCCCATTCCCCTGGTCACAGTGCATTTCGTCACTGGCATATTGCCACACACTACCCATCACAACACTTGTCAATGCAAATTTGTCACACAAAACTCGCGGCAGAAATTCCTGTCGTAGCCAACTTGTCACGTGCAACTCGTCACATGGCATGTTGACACAACCTACTCGTCACACGTAATTTTGTCAAGCGCTTCTCATCACATTTTATGTCGTCACATCCTAATCGTCAAACACTATTTTGCCGCATGCTACTTGTCACATTATTTCACCAAGCCCTACTCGTCATATGACAATTTCATCTACTTTGGGTAACATTTTCCAAGAAATACATAATTTGTAAACTTAGAAAACGAATGTCACAAATTATAAATGATCTTTGCTTTAGGGCGGACGTCGTGCGTAACCTGGTAGAGCGTCTTTTGTGGGTGGTAAATCGCGATTCGTAAACTTCCGATCTTAATTTAAAAAAAAAAAACACGAGGCGTTTTTTCGAAAAACCAACAAAAGAGATTTTTCAGGATGTCTTAGAGAACCTATGGTTCCATCTGTTTTTTGAAATTCGTATTCGTTTTCAAATAGGAGGGAAAATGGCACAAAAAGGTATCAAAAATCCCAATTTAGAGTGCCATTTTATCTCCTATTTGAAAAGGAAAACAAATTTAAAAAAACTGATGGAACCACAGGTACTCTAAGACGGGTCGCTATGCTTTGCCTGTTAACCTCAAGGGAGAAGTATATCTCTCCCACAATGCATTGCAGTGATTTGTGCATGCGCACTAATTTCGTGAACTCCGCTGTTGTAGTATTTTTGCAGTGCTCCCAAACGGCATGGGATTTTTTATGAAGTTTGAAAGCACTGCAAATATAGCACGATTTAACTACAATTTTCAAATTTATTAGCAAATTGTAAAACTGTATTCTGCAACTCATAATTCAACGATTTCCAGTATTCGTTTTTTAGTTTCCCTGAAAACAATTAAAAATATGCACACTGTGACGCCCCGGGTCCGTGTACTCCGGGAGCGATCAACAACACTGCGAATAAAACCACACTGAGTCAAAGAAGGGTCAACGACCTTCATTAGCGCAATGCGTCATAAACCGCGGCCACACTATAATGGTGGATTCTTTAGCCTAGTCTAAGGCGAACACCTAAGACCCGTTTGGCTATGGGGTTAGCAAGCTTAGAGGCTGTTCAGGAGAGGTCTTTAGAGAGGTCTGTCCTGAACCGAGCCGTCCAGCCGACTGACTTCTGTCCGTCGCTCCACGCCTTATATACACGCGGTCGTACCGGGTCCACTCTTGACGAGGGGAGCGCGACCGACCTACGAGATAAGCGCCACCACCAGGAGGGGGAAGCGAACGTGCCCAAGGGCGCTTCCCGTTAGTGGCGATCGTTATGACGATCGCCGTTTTTCAGCGGGGGGTGGGACATGTTTACGTGCCACCCGTCCACACTTACGTCACTGTGCGGGGGTCTGGAGATCTAGCAATGGCACCGGGCCGTTACAACACGCTACCAGGGCGCTTCTGCTAGCGGCGTTTGGCCACCAGGCGGCCAAATTCTTTTATGCTTCACCTTAATATCACACAGTAGGGTACATGGACTTTGCACTGCACAAAAACATCCTGCTTAAATTTAACCCTCCCCCCCACAATCCATTGCAAAGTGGATCATACCTGGGGCCTAATTGGACCATGAACATGTTGCCAGGCAAGAGAAATCATGTTTAAGGATAGAACAGCAACTTGGAATACATCATTCCATTAAAGTTCACTGTTCACTAGACATAAAATGTGATACTGTTGAGCAGCATGTCAGTCTCGCCTCCTGCTGTAGCAATGTGAGTAGCGGAGAAGTGCCTAAAATGAACTGCATAACGAAAATGTTGTATATTTTTGGCGTCGTTATCATTAAAAATGTGTAAACATTGCAAGCGAGAAGCAGTCTTACTAGTTAACAATTTGACACGTGAAGTCCGCTGAATCATTTGTATTTTTGACCCAAATTATTTTTTTTGTAAAAGTGGGTAAATTTGTCATTTACCAAACCATCAGGGTGAAACGAGACACATATACTACGTTTACATGACGTCGACGGTAAGCATGTATTCCATATTGTGACCTGGCAGGGGGAAAAGTGAACATTGGACGACCAGTATTTTTTCAAGTTCCGCTGTGTCCCTGCAGGTTCACAAAAGACGTCATGACGTAATACTTCGACTGCGACACGACCATGTAAACGTAGTAATAGTCAAACATACACAGGGCCATACAAACCCTGGGCCACACATACACTGGTCCATAACAATGTAAAAGCTAATCAGAGCAGAGGTCACATGTAAAAGTACGAGCACTGAACTCAATTCTGGAGCATTCAACACGAGCCTACAATTGCATTTGCATGGACTCCTCATCCCACTTCTGCTGTCTTGTTTTTCTCGTGTAGGAACTCACCATTCTGAAAAATAACAGACAGCCTAACACTGTAGTATAACAGCTTACACATACCAGCTTCAACAGTGTGTAAATGAAATGGCATAAGCCTGCCATTTTGCACTTAGTGCGTGTGGTCCATTTTGCCCTGATATGTAAGCGGCAGATGAATGTAGCTGTGTAGTAATACCGCTCACAAAAACTAACCAATACTACATCAAGTATATGCACAAATGCCTACTCTACAACCTGTGTGACTTCTACAGTCATCCAGTTTCAAATACTTTGAGTTTGGAATTTTGTAAAAGTCCATATCTGTAAGATCAATCACTTAAAGGTCTTCTGACTAGTTAAAATCATGATTTTAGATTTCGCACAAACATTGTTAACAAAGAGTTTACACCATACCTAATTGTAGTTTGAAGTTGGAGAATTTTCCACCGAGTAGTTTCTTAGAAATTAATTGGAGAATCATTGGATTTTAAAATGGAATTTACTGCATTCCGTAACGTGCGTATGACGTGCCAATGTATACGACCGATCCCGTACGGAATGCAGCTGTGGAGGTTGCAGCTACTGCAATCCGTGCCAAATCGGTCGTATACATCAGCACGTCATATGCACGTTACGCAATGCAGTAACCTCCATGTTGCCCTTCAAGGATTCTCCAATTAATTTTTAAGAAACTACTCAGCGGAAAATCCTCAAACTCAAACTACAATTAGGTATGGTGTAAACTCTTTGTTAACAATGTTTGGGCGAAATATAAAATCATGCATTTATAACTAAAGCATTTAATAATTCAACAAAAGTGATCCAACCTGGATCTATTCAATTTATTAATTTGATTTCATTCATGTTTATTAGATATATAAATATTATTAAACATACAAGGGAAAGGCAATAATAAAATATGTTACATTGTTAATATGGTACATAATTTTTTAATGGCCCCTGTTCACCACCTTTTGTCTTTAACCCCATTTTTAAAGAACTTATCCTGATAACACTTATTTCACTTCATGATCATTATTAGAACTAGTATAAACAAATAAACCGCTATTCTGTTTCATTGTCACTAAAAGTTATATAGTATGTACGCATTCAAGGTTGCATCACATGGATTAGACTCGAAAGGATTAAAATCGATCAAAAAAATTATGTTAATAAAAGAAAACATGGGTGGAGCCAAGTAAGATTATGCAACTTAATTCTCTTACAGACATTTTATACAATTTTTAAATTTATCATATCAATCCCTTCGGTGCTACTCCTTGCGCTGCAATCTTGACCGCGATTGCGGTATATACAGTTTCGCAAAAAATTGTGTGATTACAAAAGTAAACCTTGAGTAAGTCATTTGATGGGGCAACTATAGTAAAATGTCTATCAACTTCAATGGGCTTGTGTTAATCATATGTTGTTTGTCAGAACCAACTCTAGCCTCAGTGTCGCGTTGGCGGCGATTGGTCAGAAGGTCGAAGTTGTAGACTGGTCCACGTAGAGGGTGCGGTCAGTGGCGAGGTTGTGGACTGGTCCCCGTAGAGGGCGCTGGTATCGAGTAGCAGGTGTACCTGTCAGAGTGGCGAGGTTGTGGACTGGTCCCCGTAGAGGGCGCTGGTATCGAGTAGCAGGTGTACCTGTCAGAGTGGCGAGGTTGATACAAGTGGAGCCGAGATAGGAATCTGGAGAGCTTTTATACTGGGCCACTGGACAGGTTCGAGCAATTAAGAAACTTGTCCTGGAACTGGCTTGTCTTGGCTGACTGAGTTTCTTGGAATTGATTGGCTCAGTGTCAAGTGGCAGGAAAACAGCCTTGAGCCTTGGCCGGTTCCTGACATTGTTGGTTTTATAACCGCTGGAATCGATTAAACGATATAGATACCGGTGGAGTAACACGTTACTCCTTGCCAAAATAGGGTATATATATAGGGAACAATTGCAGTTTGCCTGCCTTCTAACCTCCATGAGAAATGTCTTTTGCAAGCAATCCGTCGCTGCCCGATCATGGTATTGGAGATGCTTTCTTAAGATATGCTCCTCCACCTTCTCGCTTCCATTCCTCCCACTGTCTATATACTGGTTCCTGCCGGAGCATATCACACTGTAATTTCCTCTGGCGTTCTTGCACGTACAAAAACGAAAGAAAAGCTGGGAGCCACTTGCACATAAAGGCCACTACATGAGAAAGAAAGACAGAAGAATGGAGCAAAATCAAAATCTACAACAACCTCGCCATTATTGGCCCCTTCCAATTTCCTGCTCCTTCCTTCCTTCTAGCCAAAAATCCCCGCCTAATTTTCCAATATTTCTCCTGTCACATCAACCACTAGGTATATACCAAATGTAGCTAAAATACAGACCCTAATACCTTTCTGCATTACAAATTACAAAAGACCTTTTACGCAAAGCAAGCGCAAAGCCACCGGTTA
>JAQFZQ010002772.1:0-12705 GCA_034696005.1 Glomeris marginata | reverse complement strand
TTCAAAACAAACCGGTTTGCTTACATTGGAAACCGGTTTTTAATCATTGACCAGGCTTTAATTGGACCCCGGCTTATATTAGAAAATTTACGGTAAGAATAATATCTCAATAACACAATGTTATAACATCATCAAAAATAAAACAATACTTAAATGTAATATATTTCTAAAACTGATTTGACCGCGGGTTTTTAGAATTGGTTTATGATTTATATAATGTTTAGCTTGTCATTGGGTATATACTTTATATATGTGGGAGTTTTATTTGTTGGTCAATAAAGCAGTGTGGATATCCGTTAAAGGTCGTTTGCAACGCAATAATAAAAGCTACCGATGAAAGTTTAGTTGTGCCTATTATTCTTTTTGTGGCCAACAATTTAACCTTCTTTTATCCTTTCTTGGGTTTGAATGTAATAGGGCCATTTTGTATACCCTACCTACCTACCTATATACATATGCCCTATATACTTGCCTACAAATGTTTCTATCGATTGCTTTTCAATCGATTATTTACACATTATGTTTACTGTCTAGCTACACACAAAAATCCTCACCTAAAAAAGTATATCAATTTTATTGTATAGTGTGAAAATAAAACGACGAATAACATGAAATAAACAAAATCCGTCATTTTTCCTTTATATTTATAGGCCTAACCACCTAATCTCGAACAATGTTAGTAATATTTCTTCCTTTTTCTTTGTAAAAAAAAAAATATAAATACCTGAGGTTTATATCGACCCAAAGATGGACATATAAGTGTATATATAGTGGTCACCTCAAAGGTATATAAACCTACACCTTATCGGTGTAAAGCACATGGACCCTGTTACATATATATAAAAATATCACTTTTATCGATTCATTTTTTGTGAAATCTCAGTATACTTTTTTCCTGATCCTTTCCCTTGTATATTTTTTTATTATTGTTTTCTTTGAGGGGAGGGGATACAAAGAAAGAAGGGGGAAATGGAAAAGGGATTTAAGATCTGATTGTGTTTGTATTTTGCCAGATTTTGGAATAAGGGTATACAATGGAGTTTTGAAATTTTGGAAAAGTGCAAAAATCCGTCTTATTTGCATGAAAACAATGAAGGTAAGCGGATTTCTAGTTTAAGGTATGAACTTTGAGAAATGAAAGTGTGCCCTTCAGGCTTTTCCACTCTTTTCAACCGCAAATGCAATATGTCCTATATATACAAGGAAAATCAGTAAATTGGTCACCAGAGTAAAATGCGAGGACCTTGGTTTATAATACATGCAAATATGTAGGCATACAAATGGGTCTGTTTCGCTTAAATTTCCCTATTTCCTAGTAATAGCAGTAATAAACATGTATAGTTGCTATATGTATACATATACATATCACAGACAGATGTTAATACATAGCGAAATTATAGCATTAATTTAATGCACACTTATACAAAGAACTAAATGTTTATAAATAACTATTTACAAGTTATTTATTACAGTTAACACATGTCTATGGTGGAATAGCAAGGGACCAAAAAGTTTTCCACTTTATGGGAACTAAATGTCTAATGCATATGGGATTTCTGACATTATAATAATTATACAATAACATGCAATTAATATGTATATTAGATTTTGTTATAATTGTGTTATATATTTTTATCACAATTTAAGCTTTTAATAAAGAAAAAAATAATCATGCTTTAATTTCTCAATGAAGTACTGTATTATTTTTAAACTGGTTCCATGAAGATCTGTTATATAGTGCCTTAAATTATTCTGCCTTTTAAAATATATGTATAATGGAGTTTGAAAATTAAAATTGGAGTTATCCATAAATAATAAAAATATTAATTTTGAAGAGGAATTTTAAAGGTGAACTGACAGGGCGGTAAAAGTGGACTATGACCAACCCTGCCATTGGGTAAATTGGGACTACTGGCCAATTAGTCTGTCCATGATTGGCCACAATGGGTACAGTTCAGAGTCCAAGTCAGTTCACCTTTAATTTTCTATGAGTTAGTTTTTATCATAAATTAATATGTCCTACTAAATGCATAGTAGAAAACAGAGTATAGGGATTGTATTTTTGTACATTTGTTACTCCCACATTTTGCATATTTATGTATAGTAATAATATAATGATAATATCCCACCAAGTTGAATTTTTAAGTGACGTAATTTGTGCACTCTCCCTTGAAACTATTTTACAAATAATCGATCGGCATGAAAAGTGCGATAAATTCCACGTGATGAATAATGTAAAAGAGATGCGGATTGATTCATATTGGAAGAAAGGTTCAACTACTATTAATAATTCATATGTTTTTACATACATACATCTATCTATAGCCTATATACACATATATGTATGATTCATAATTTATATGTTGGACTGAGTTCGTTTAATTCATAATTCATATAAGAGCTGCTTTCATATGCTTCACAGGAATATATATGCACATACTTGTGTTAAAATGGTTAAAAGCACCTTTCTTGATTTATAGATATGCATATTTTATTGTGGGAAAAGTAGTTCCATGCAAATATACCTTCACAGTTGACTTTCATTTTATTTTATATTTTTATTTTATTATAATATTATACAATTTTTCCATGCATATAAAAAATGGGGTTTTGTGAATGTGTTTATTATAATTACTTTGTATTATATTTGAAGCAAATGATGGGAATGTTTTCTGCAGCGCCACCTGGTTTTCGAGTTGCCCCAATTTGAAATATCCCTGTAATTTGTACCATGAAATAAAGAAATGATGGAAATTAATTCCTGGAATTAAGTGCTTGTAAGTACATGAAGTAGGTAAAAGGGGGCGTGGCAGTAGATAACCTGGTCACGTGGTCAAGTGGCTCCTCCCCCAACAGAACCTTGATTAGCGGTCACAGAAATAGCAACAGTGGCCAACAGTGGCGCCCTCTACTTAATTCCATTAACTCTTGTTGTTGGCCTTTTCGTTTGTGGTGGCCATTGGGCACAATCGAGTCACGTGACCCGGTCACATGGCCCGTAATCGGCTATATTTATGCTATGGGCGTAAAAGAGTTGGTTTCTGCCATGTTTTACTCCCTTTTTGCTCAACAAGGTGCCGAGAGAAAACGTGTTCCTAATCCCAATTGCATCATTGTGTTTATGTTTTCCATTATGTTTTTTTTTTTCTTGTCTTTTTTCTTGCTGGCCCTATGACGTCTGATGAGACCGAAGGGGAAGATTTCCCGCCCTTTTTGTTCCCCACATACAAATCATATTGCATATTTTTTGGGTCCTTTGTGAGCAACTAAATCACTAGGGCTAAACGCCTCCACTTTTTTCCTCCATATTTTTTTTCCTAACTTGCTTATGATAAACAGCTGAGAAACTGCTCAACTGGTGTTTATCTGCAGGCCCCATAAGCCCCTATATCTCAATGCATGAAGTCAGTTGATGTCAGGATTACAGGGCGGGGCATAAGTCAGTTGGGGCGAACTGCATTTGTATTGTTTTTATAGGTGAATATTTTAATAATAGTATAAATGATTTAATTTTCTGATTTGTTCCCTAGAGTTTCTTTAAATTTAGTAAATTGAATGGGTATTTGAATTCGTTAGGTTTATAAATTTTATGACCGTTAATAATTTGTTTAAATTATTACAGGGTTGGGACAAAATTAACAACATTGCTGGGAATTTTAATGCGATTTTTAAGTTAAATCATTTTTAAGAGTGTGCAATGTAATTAATAAAACTTTTGCATTTAATAAATTAATTATATTAATTATAAATTGTTTATATGTTATTTAGAAACGATTTATATTAATTATAAATGATTCACATTGATTAGAAATGTTTTATATTAATTATAAACGATTTATATTAATTATTAACGATTTATATTAATTATAAACGATTTATATTAATTAGAAACGGTTTATATTAATTAGAAATGACTAATAATTGCGTTTTTATATAACTATTCATATAAATTTTGCAAGTACAGTATTAACTTTGTTTTATGTAATATTAATTTGAATGTTTTTGTAAAATATTGATCTTCATTTGAAAAACTAATTTGGATTTTATATAAGCATTAGTTTGCATTTTTATATACATTTTAATATTAGTTTTTGAACTATATTAAATATTTATCAATAAGATGTAGCCTACTTATTATGTATAGGTATACTATACATATTTCGTAAATTGAAACTAGGTCAACATAGACAGGTATCGATCTATCAACTGTATATCATTATACTTTACAGCCTGAATAATTTATCTTGTTAGACCCATTAACTTTAAAAGGTTATAAAATTACTTTTCATAACTCTAAACACAATTAAATCTTACATAGCCAGCAAAAAGCCATTTTAAAACTCTGTTAATAATCTCTGCTAATCATGATACCTTATCTGGGGGAAAAAGTACTTTAGGCTTATTTGTAGTGATGTTACTTGAGGTGAAAGAAAGTGAAAAGACCCTCCAGATGGTCACCATCTTAACATTATTACACTTCAATAGACCAAACTGCTAATCTTTCCTGCTTTTCTCAAAATCTCTTCCCTTCATTCTTCATTCATGCATTCATTGCACATTCCGCAAATAGAGATGTTATTTTTGTGACTGGCCCTTTGTCTTTATCCTCCTTTTTTCATCATTTTTTTATTTTCTTGAACTGAACAATCATTGGAAGTCGAGTCAAGTTTTTGCTCGGCCCAAAAATACAAAAGCGACCCCTGTGGGCGTTTTTCCCTGCGTCCAATTTTTTCTCCTTTTGTTTTTTTTTATTCCTTCCAGATTATTTTTTTTCTTCAATCCATGACACATTACCGAGAATAAACTCGTTTACTTCGATCTGTAGCAGTGGTTTATAAAAAGCGATTGATTGCCGCAGTGACGCTTCGAATGACAATCGCGTCGCGGATATAAAATATAATCGGTTCGCGATTCGCGGCGAATCAGAATCGCCATTTTACTATCCGTTTATCGTAATAAATAATGTCGTGAAATAAAATTGATTTATTCACATAATATTGGGTTTACATAAATTTGATTACGTATACTTTAATAATTTGTTGCAATAATTTAAATTGGGTAAACTGTTTTTCGGACCACCCTGTAATTTCCACATACAGTGAATGAAATTCGCTTATATTACAGATCACTTTCGTTGTTTATTTTGCAGGTTTTCTAAAATGGTTATAAAATCAATATTTGTATAATTAATTAATAATTAGAATAAATTATTATTTTTTTATTTAGTATATAACAGTATTTTGAATTTTTAAAATTAGTTAATTGTTATTTAATGATATGTAGCCCTATATATTTTCTATGTAGGTAATATTTCACTGAATCACGACGATTAGAAAATGTCAGGTAGTTTAAACGTAGCGGCGTTTATTCGAGGAATTGTAATAAATTACATTGAAGTTTAAGTTTTGATTTAAGAAATGATTGCAATAATATTACAAATTAGTGGAGTAATTTAGGCTAAAACTTAATGTATATAAAAGGTAAAAGGCAGTAATGGAGATTGTGCCAGATATCAATATCACTAATTGTATTGGCCACTCGTTTTGTATATTACGTAATTCATAATGAAAATTGTAATTGGAAGTTTAGTGTGACGTCATTCCCATAAGGATTTCTAAATTAATGTCTTCTTGTCCAACACCAACTCTATTGGTTTTAGGTGGGAGTGCTTACACAAAATCCACCAATCCAAATGGGCACAGCGTACAGGTTGCCAATTTCAAGCTCTAAATATAGGTGCGAGTGGCGCATGCGCACCCTGGTGGTGCAAATGCCAATCAATACTTCTATATTTTACCTATTTCCTTCCTTCCTACTCTCTTTTTCTCTTGTTGTTTTCTCCCTCTAATGATTGACGTACAACAAGTGTTCTGCACCGAATACCTGTTATAGGCCTATACACGAAACAAACATATTACATGAATTTCCAGATTTTTGCACAAAAATTATATTGATTTCCAGACTTCTTTTGTGGGGCGAGTTTATAATCTATCAATCATGGAAGACGTGGGAATGTTGGGAAATTTGGCAGCTTTATACATAATAAAAGAAAGAAAGAAAAGAAAGAGGAACAAATGGAAGTTTGTAGACAAGAAAATGTTGATATAGGTGGCAGCACTGAGATTGTTGCCATTCAGTACACACGTATATGCATTTCAAATAATACATTTCACTTATTCGTCAGTTTTTAAGGGATTAAATGTGATTTATTATGTAACTATCTTTCACTTTATGTATTTTGTCCTGGGTAAAATATAAATATCCTTGAAAATACTGAATTATATACTGGAATTTTGAAAAGAATGTTTAGTAGACATCCTTATATTGAATGAAGAATATATTTGGGATGTTTTAAAAATGTCTATTGTATGTACAGAGGTTTAATATTCAATATGAACAAGTAATTTGCAATATAACGGGATTTTTGAAACGGAAAATGAGTTTGTGTAAGTGGAAATTTGGTTATCGAAGCGATAAATCGATAGGCACTATTGGCTACAATCAATCAATCAATCGGAATCAATGAGGTGATTGTCTGTACGGGTTTAAGCCCCTCCCCTTTCTTTCCCTTCCAGCAATGTCTGTTATGTGTGTGTGTGGACTGTGGGGTTCTTTGGAGTGACAGCACGGGCGAATCGATGCAGAGTGAATCCTCCCTAGGGTGCAAATGACAAATTGATTTACGCACATATGCATAGGCACAGCAGCGCCACCTGTCGTTCGCCAAACTACCGTTTTATACTGGGAATTTCGCTTCTCTCCTTTCACACACACATATACATACACACATACACATACAAAACCATGTACACATACATAGTTTTGTTGGATCGATTCCATCTGCAACATCGCTCTACAGTATCCAAGACAACGAACAGCTGTAACATCTGTCCGATAAAAGGGGCGTGGCTGTCTATATTCACGCGTCTTCCAATGTGTTATATATGTATTTACAGTATTGGTCGAAAGGAAATACGATTATTTGACAGCATTTTGTCGGTGGGAAGACACTATTCCTTTTCAATGTTTCCGCATTCAAATGTGCACATTTCCACGAGAACAGTCGAACCAGATGTCTTGCGAAAAATAACCAATCGCAATCGTTGGGGGTGTGGTTTCAGAATATATTTCACTATAGTAGAACCACTACAGTGGCTTGCAGCTCAAGATGACGCCAAATCCCAATTGGCTGTTGTCTTTTTGCAATGCTTACTACACAGTGACCCTCCCCAAAGAAAGTAGTTCCTTTGTTTTTGACTGGATTTACTTGAAAATAAACTTTGAATTACCTCCCGTACTCGTACATTTGATTGTATACATGTATTGTAAAACTTTGCTAGAACTTATAGCTCAAACAAACACGCATTTCGTTGCTCGTGCTAGCAGAATTTGCTAGGTGTGTAGCCGCCTTAAGATTTTTCGAGAAGCATTAGCAACGGGCAAAAATCGTGAAAAGGCGCTTTTGCCAGTGGAGTTTTGCAAAACGATTTTATCCTTCCGCGTCTGTGAAAATGCGTTTTTGGTGACGTCATTGGAGTCATCTTGAGTTGTAAACCACTGTAAATGAGATTATTTTATCACAGCATTCAAACATGATTCAACTACTTTCTGGTTTGGAATCGTTTTTCGAAGCTGTGCGTGAATTCTGTAATTACCGTAATGACAGATTTCAATTTTATATATTAGGCTATGTCACATGCAGTGTACATGTTTGACATCCAACATGTAATTGTGGACAACTTGCAGTTTATGATGGGACATGACAATGCGCAGAAGATGGACCGGTATTGGAAGCAAGATACGATAGTTAGCGGACTTCGGCGGTTTGCAACTGCGCATAACTGTCACATCACTTTGGTCATCCATCCACGCAAAGTAAGTGCTCAACTATGAGACATGTCCTGCTCTGTTTATCACCTGGATTTAATTTTAAGGAGACTTCAGAGGAACTGAACACATCATCTATATTTGGAACAGCAAAAGCAAGCCAAGAAGCAGATAATGTTTTAATACTTCAGGATAGGAGTATACATTCTTTGAGAGGCAGGAAAAAGTATTTAGAGGTAAGGTTTATATAACTGCATCTCACTGAGTATAAATTGAATTGCAGTTATTAGTTATATAAATTTGTAGATTACAAAGAATAGGTTTGATGGATGTGCAGGTTTGATACCTTTGCAATTTGATAAAGAAACTTTGAGCTTTGCAAAATCACGTCAAAAGAAAAAATGTGCATCCACTGAGAATATGGAAGAGAATTGTGGAAATGAAGAATAAATTTGTACAGTTTATATAAAACTTGTTAAGTGTATTGAATATATTTTATTACAATACTATTTCATTATTGTCACAGTATAGTGAGGAGTGATCTAATGAACACTACATGACACTAATAAACATTGACCACAATTTTCGAATAGGACAGCTTTCAAAATGCCATCTGTATTCTGTAGTGCGTTTTCCGCAGACGAACAGACACAAAGTAGAAGCATACTGAATTATTTACTGAAATGCTTCGCACAAACATCGACAAGACACTTGCTACCTTTGCAACTTTGCAATGCTAACTGTGCTTGTGTTTACATTGAACTTGGTACCTGCAATAATATTAACTGGGCTATTGTTTACAATTTACAAAATACCCTGCACCTTCTATTTGCTACACAGAAAGTTTGATTAATAAGAACCTCCCACCAATTTGTACATACTCCCACCTTTGATTTATACACAAAGAAATCAAACAAATGCAATTTGCGTGGTTTTAAACAGGATTGTCAATTACAAAAATGGCAGAAAATTTACAGTTCCATACAAACGGCTTACCTTTTTTAAAATCACTTACAAAACTCAAGACCAAGTCCCCTAGATGATCAGATAAAGAAACTAAAAAGCTAATTGCAATTACAGCCTTTCACTATTCATTGGTTTTGCTATGCATTGTTAAAATGTAAAATTGAAAATGTTGGCAAAATATACGTATGATTTAGCATTAATGAAGCCAAATAAAACTAAATGTCAAGTTTAAAGCACATCTGACAGGGGTTTTGAAGTAGTAGAGCAGTCTGACGTGCCGCCGATCGTCGCCTCGGCCGTCGATCGTTTCCTTGGCCGTCGATCGTCTCGGCCGTCCATCGTTTCCTTGGCTGTCGATCGTCTCGACCGTCGTTAGCGAACAACGAGCGCCCCATACTCGCAGCCGCTTGCAAGCAAAGGCCGTTTCGAAGGCCGTTTCCATGGAAACGCTTTTCCCACCACATTCGATAAAATGCTCATAACTTTTTTTTTTTCAATTTCTAATAGATTTCCGCTTGATCCAGTGCTATAAGGGACACAATATCTACTTAATAAGCCATTAATCTGGGAAACTTCAAAACCCCTGTCAGATGTGCTTTAAAGCACCATAAGAGTTAGCTGTAAACGGCTTTTACCGCTCTCTGCAAGCACAATGGGGCCTTCCAAATATGACATCAATTGTGACCTTGCCCTTCATCTTCAAGGTCATCTGTCTTCTAAGTTTTCAACCGTTGAAGATAGGGCACAATTTCGAATTAGGCGCTTGAAGAGCATATCCGATTTAGTTCATCAAAATTATTTTCAGAAATTTTTGTGAATTTATAAGCCGTACAGAAACTTTTGAAATGCAAGGATACAATATGACTGCTGTGCGCTGCAGTGAAGCAACACTTCATTTACTATCACCTAGGACAGGTTGCTGCTACATTTTCTGGTTTATGTTTATACATGCCATGCGGTCCACTTGACTTTTAACAACCCTTAGTAAACAAGGCATCACTTCAATGAGGCAACATTTTCGTACATCTAAATTTTCGCGGAATTCCCAGCATGTGATCTTTCGCGGATGCTTTATTTTTGCGATGGTTATATTAATTTTCCATCCTTTGATATAGAGCAATACAATTTTTTAATTTTCACGGTGTTTTTATTTTCGCGGAAAATTGCTGATGCGCAAATATAGCGCAAATAAAACCACCGTTAAAATTACCACTTTTAAGTACTTCATTTCAAAAATTTCTCAACGTTTGCAAATGTACCAAAATTTCTGAAATTAATTTTGATCAAATCGGATGTGCTCTTCAAGTGCATAATTCGAAATTGTGCCCCATTTTCAACGATTTTTTTATAGAAGACAGATCTTGATGATGAAGGTCAAGGTCAAAATTGATGTCATAGTTGAAAGGAACCCATTCATAGCCGTAACCAGGCTGTTCCGGACGGGGGAGGGGGTCTTATTTCAAAAATCGGGACCTTATAGAAATGGACGAAGCCCCTCTCCTTTCCACCAGAATGATGTCGACCCCTGGTACCACCTACATTGCGCACTTTCAAACATGGAAACTGAGTTTAGAAGTTTTAGGGGCTCAAAACGTGGCATTGGAGTTCCTCAATCTGCTTAAAAACTGCGCAATCTTATTGCAAATATTCCAAGGATCCCAAATCCGTCTTCGGAATTGAAAATATCTGTCACTGCTTTGGAGATTTTCTACTTTTAGTGGAGGCATCCAAAGTGAAACTTTGTTGCGTTTAGCTGTCATGGTTTAGGGGCGCCAAACGTGGCTTTGGAGTACCTCAATCTGCTTAAAAACCACACAGTCTTATTGCAAATATTTCCAGGATTCCAAATCTGTCTTCGGAATTGAAAAAAATATGTCACGGTTTAGTAGATTTTCGACTTTTAGTGGAGGCATCCAAAGTGAAACAATTTAGCATAGCCATTTTTTACATATATGTTGTCTAGTTTTTAAAACAAACTATTGTAAGTGCTGGTTCGGGCAGGAACAGGTGCGGAAGAACGGATGCATAAATTTTGCAAAAGAGGATGAGTTTAATGATGTCAGTATATTTATACAATTTACAGGTGGCGCTAGTGTAGCATAAACGGAACAAACGGAAGTGCAACTAATGAAACGGTGTTGGAGGAGGACCTTACAGTCGTCCCCAGTTAAGTCCGAGGCTTAACTCAAAAGAAGAGTCTTCGTAACAATATTGGGGCCAAGGAGGCTTGAGTGGTGGCCGGACGGGTTTTCACAATGTGCAGCGACATCAGTAGTGCTCACACAACATCAGCAGGTGGCGGCTTTGGTGGTGGACATGGTACAGTCTGTGCTAGTTCGTGGCGGAGAAGGTTGATGGTGTGTCGGGTACGGCATCGACGGCGAGTTTGGTACGCCCCCCAGGCCAGGCCACTAGGCGTTGGTGGATCGTTTGGAGGGCTTGAGTGTACATGATACGGCTTGCTGTAACGTGTCGGTGTTTACGTGTGGGTCTTGTGGCCGGCGAGGGTATGGTCAAACCAGACCTGATGAAACAGTATCACAAGGCACTGTGGGCAGCATCAGAAGTGGATTTGTAGTGGCGGGGTCACAAGTTGAGGTAAGCGGCACATCTTCGGAGAGCTGAGCGAAAACAGTTGGCAGAAGGCTCCTGCAGATGTGGGAGTGGAAGAGCCATTTTTGCAAAGTGCAAGGCTGCAGGCGGCACATCCAGGCATCGAAATCAGCCTCCTGCGCTTCACACGGGCGGAATATGTGACTTGTGCGGGGTCCACAGATGGAGCGGACGACGCATCCAGCAGAGTTGCCAGCAAGTGAACACAAGATGAAGCGGCAGTGTTGAAGACGGTCAAGTACAGCTTTTCCTTTGCAAAACGGGTGGTAGTATGTCAAACCGCAAAAAAATGGCAAAGAAACAGCAAAAAACTGAATATTAACAAGAGTGATATTAATACCATTTTACGGTATCGGATGACGTCACAACGTCCTATTGGTCGGAGGGCGGGGCGACGACTTGGAGTTCACCAGAAAAATGGCGGGAGTACACTCCTTTTGAGTTTTGCTCCTGGTGCAAGATGGCAGCCCTCAGATCGATTCTTATCAACTTGCAGGCGTTTGGCAGCGGATTTTCGCCCAAATTAGTGTGTTTTGGGCTTAAAAACACCGGAAAAACGTAAAAATCCCGTTGCAGAATAGAAGACGAATCACATGCAGGTAGGATTGTTCGTTTTCTTGGACGGATGGCGGTGAAAACTCCAAAAATGGTCGACAAACGCACACATGGTCGGCGATTTTACAGTTGATTTTCGTGGGAAAACGCCGATTTTCGAAAAACCATTTTTCAGCGACGGATGCGGGATGGCGTGTTTTTAGCAAGGCATCGATGGATGTGGATTTCTTGAGTTTTTGTAGTTTTCGGAGATTTGCAAAGGACACAACGTGTATGTCTACGTTTACGAAGTTAAACTTTTTTTTCCAGAGCGCATACGGACACTTCTCATATATACCGTGGGCTATCCGGAAAGTCTCTACCATTTTTTATTTAAAAATACAAAGCTGTTGTATTGCCAAATGTTAAATAACAAAACGTTTAACGGTCATCTTATACTATTTCTAACAATCTTACAATACAACCCCTGGAAAAGAGTGTTTGAACAAGCACCATGCACCGGGAAATCTGTGCTCTGAGAATTTAATTAGGGTAGAAAACGTTTTGTGAGGTCGACAACAAATACCGTATCTGATACTGCACTTATTGACAAACATCGTATATTATTTCTAAAACGATTGGTGATTTCAATTTCATGAAAATAAATAAACCGCAAAACCATGTGTGGAAAAAGTAACTGAACACGGCAATCCATGGAAATAAGTATTCGAACAGTGTCATTAATCATTGGTTAAACAGCGCTTT
>JAQFZQ010002771.1:0-12709 GCA_034696005.1 Glomeris marginata | reverse complement strand
GTCACTGAATAGTGACGTCACGACGAAGTGACGTTGCAACCAGTTACTTCCGGAAGTAGCGGACGGCGACGGCGTGACTTCCGAGAGGATCGAGACAGATGTCAGATCGTGCAGTTATTATACAAAATGTGTGAACTCTACACGTGATTGGCATGACATAAGACTTTCTGTATGGTATTTAATTTGCTGAAATGAACGCTATAATCGCGCTGTGCCATTTTTGCGAGCTTCACGGTCCCAGCGTTGTGTTCTGCACGCAAGCTTTTCACGATGAAAACGATCCGAAAAAGGTTTTCGCCGATTTAGGTACTGAAAACGCTTCGGAAAAGCAATATTACGGTCGACCGGAATGCTACCAACGTTCAAATTCATCTGGTTCAGCGTCTTCATCTCCTGAACAGTCATCAACGGCTTCGGATACTTGCGAGGTGAGAAAATTGCGCGCAATCTATTGCCTCGCAACTTTCACCCGCGCGTTCAATGCTTTCTCTATGGGTGACGTCACAATGTATTGCACGGCACGCGGATGTCCGCAATACAATTGCTGATCTTGAAATTTTATTTTTGAAATTAGAAAAAAGGCATGAATAATGTCTCTTGATAATGTTGATTATGGAATTTTCTGATTTCCAAAATTGATACCCTTAAATTGTCTAACATATTAGGCAAAAATCAAAAATTATATTGTGATGTACTCTTGGTACAAATTATTATATTAATTAATTCAATAAATTTTCCTTGCTCACAATTTGAGGTTAACTAAAAAATATAGACAACAAATTGTGGGCAAGGAAAATTTAATGAATATTGATTGAAATATGCTTAATTCAGTTAATTAATTTGATGTTTGTTGATTTCAGGCTTGTCGGTCCATCAGCCCTGGCCAAACTGGGTTCATCAGCAATGACCATGAAGCAAAGGTGACTTACATGAGCACCCAGTATCCATTCCACAGGGAAGTTTTCAGTCTAGTCAGACAAGCCTGCGTAAGAAGTTTAAGCTGCGAAGTTTGTCCCGGTCGCGAAGGACCGATCTTCTTCGGAGACGAGCACCGCGGCCACGTCCTCAGCCACACCTTCTTCCTTAAAGACAGTCAAGCCCGTGGTTTCCAACGTTGGTACAGTATCGTTGTTGTCATGATGGACAAGATATTCCTGCTGAATTCGTGGCCATTTTTGGTCAAGCACTTGCGAACCACCATCGACGAACTGCAGGAAAAAGCCGAAAAGGTGAACCTCAAAAACAATGTACAGATGTAACTGTTCATTTGTTTATCTAGCTTGTTGTTTTATATCTTGGTAGATGCACAATGCAGAACAACACGAATGCCCCCAAAGGGCCGTACGGCTTAACAGCGTGACCGGAGTGACACCGGGAAACTTTCGCCGTCAACGCGGTGCCACCAAATCCACGCGGTCACTTGAAGAACTAGTAGGGGACAAGAACACCTTTGTTAATCTTCACGTATGGTTTACTTGGGTACTGAAAGCTGGTGGCAACCGTCTTTCTGAAGAGCTCTTGGAAGGACCTCTTACGGAAGACACCGTCATAGCCATCGAGAAACAAGAAGGTGTGATCTTTATAACTTCCTCTGCATTTGAGACGTGTTATTTATGTATTTAATTTTCGCATAGAAACTGAAGAAGGGTTTACTTTGGTGACTACCAAGAAAATTACAACAGAAATCAGACTAGAAGCGGGTTCAGCATCTTGCAATGACCTCGCCACCAATTGCGTATCCGGTAGTGGGACAAGGATCCGGTGGCTTTACAATGTAAGGGCTTTGGTTAACACTTAAAACAATGTGCTTTTTTAATTAAATTAACATTGCTATTGCTTTTATTCATTGTACAGTGCCTTGGAGATGATACTTTCAATCTGCTAGCTTATCACACCGTCATAGGAAACCAGATTATCGTACGTTCATCCGATGCGACCATCGTCAAGTCTGTTTTGCAAGCCCTAAAGGTGAAAAATGGGACATTGCATGAAGTTATTGAATTTATCCATGCTAATACAACTAATGTGGTTTTAAATCGTGTAGATTCTTTTGCCAAGAGGATGTTGCAATATGATTGCTTACTCGACGCATTACGTAGATTCGTGGAAATGTAATTTCCTGGGACTTCATCCCAGTGTCGCTGTTCCTCCTCACGTTGAAGCCTCCGAGTTGCATGTTGTTGTGGATGTTGCACATAAACGGGACAATGTGGAACTTGGATCTGGGGACTTCACGGTGAAGAGTGTGCTGGTTCCTCCTCCAAAAAGTGATTATGAAAACTGCTGGGTTTTATATTTGTCTTTATCCCTGTTTTTCCTTCTGTTGCTGGGCACCCTGTACTTCACAATGAATACCAATTTTATGGTTTTGATTTGCAGATCCAACACAGCTAAAGAAATTGGAATTGGCTATCAAAAACAGTGCATTATCAGACAGGGTGCTTTCCTTCTACTTGGTTTCTCTAAAAGAAGAATGGATGAAGTAAGAGTTTCATTACAATATTTTATTATTATAAAATTCTGTAAAGTTATACATAATTGTTCAACTGCAATTATTATCAATGACAGCAAAGTGAAAGTATTGTACAAGTTCACGAGGTCTAGCCACCCGTCGCCAGTCGAAACGCAGAAACTTCTGGAAGTTTTAGGAGCGCACGAACACGATAAACCGGTTAACACTTATAATATGGAATTTACAATTTAATGTTGTTTGATCAGATTTTTTACCAGATTTCATTTTCTTCCAGGTTATGAAGTTCTGGATGACCGGGCTCAGTACGCAATTCCGAACTCACGTGCTGTCATCGCCCGATTCTGCCGGATTCATTTGACACGTAAAATTTCACTTGATGTTCATTTGTACATGATTATATTTAAGGCAATATACTGCTATTGTAATTGAGATATTAGCAGGCCTAACAAACGCAACGAATCTGTTTGAATTGTGATTGCTGCGAAATATATATATATGGCAAGAGTTTTTAGAGTTTTACAAATTCCATCCGCGTATTCATATAAATTACAGATCATACAATATCAAACAGTTCTAAAAGAAAATATTTTCTCCAACAGTGAGCATGAACCAAATTGCGGGGGAAGAAAAATTGTTCTATCAAAAATTTACTAGATATTATTACGGTCAAACCTCGATGATTCGTCGCCAGCGGGACTTTGAATTTCGGACGAATTAAGGGGAGCTTTTTAACATGTAAGTCTATGGAGATTGGACTTTAAATTGTGACGAATTATTCAGGTTTGACTGAACATTACTGTTAACTACGACACAAGTAGACGTAAAATAAATTATTGTACTTATTTGGAAATCACCCGATTGAATAGGTTCTTGGATTCAAAAATTAATATTATTCAGAAACTTGACACTAATTTTGATAAATATGTGTCATATACAATTGCATAAACTTTTTGAGCAACTTAATACACAGAGTTAGACAAAATTTGAATGGTTGTTGACGACAACTGATTACAAGTGCCCTTTGCAAAAGATTGGCCAAGTGTGACATTGTATATAATTTCTGTCAACATTGCAACTAAACTTTCATCCAATATGTTAGCAATAAGTTTTATCACTCTTTGTTTTATTGACAGTATTTTCACAAAGTTTAACCAAATTTGTTCAGCGTTGAATATAGTTTTATAAACCATGATATTGTACTGTGGGAAATAATTTCCAATGGCAAAATGGGGGAGCAGTGAGCCTCACTTTTGGCAACATTATCCAACATTCTCTCAAAAGATTCACATGCACAGCAGTGAACGAAATACACCAATACAAAAATTGACAATTTAAGTTACAATTGAATGAGAGGTTCCGGTGACACCGGTTGCTTGCGTTGCCACTTCCTCACGTCCCTTAAGATCTTCTCGCCAAATCTGTTGTGTAATTCATTGAATGTCTTGGCAGCCAAAGAAGGTGTTGATGTGGATACGGCCAGTGCTTCGGTGCGCTTCACGATGCTCGAAGACGGCGCCAGAGGACTCGAGGATTGGTAGTGAACCTGATGCTGGACCCGAGGAGTCCCCGGCGCGGAGCTGGGCATGAGGACACCGCGGTTGCCGCCACTCTGTTCTAATGTCTGGACGTTTCCTTCAGACTGACACCTGTTAAACGGGTTAATTCTGCGAAGTGGTTGCGCTACCGCCAACGGATGCTGTTGCTGCGTACGGGTTGTCGGCGAGCCTCCGCAAGCTTGGTCCGCCTTCTGCCGGTCTTCCGCGGCCAGCTTGTGGGCCCTCTCCGCTTCCAGGATCTCGTCGAGTTGGCGCTGAAGCTCGGACACCATCAGCTTCATGTAGTCGTAGCTTGCGCAGGCCAAGGCTTTCATCCAGCTTTCCATGGTCTCCTGGGAATCGGAGCCGAGGATGTAGGTGCGGTCCCCGGCTCCGTGGAAAACCACCTTGAACGTGTACTGCTCCTCGTTCTCCGCAAGCTCTGCAACACGGGGTAATGTGAAGACTCTTGGTAATGTATTGTTTTAGTATATACTCTATCCAGAGTTTAGAAGAGGGGAAACGCCCATTAAACTGTGTGCTTCTCCCGGTCCCCTTTGGGTGAAATCAGACTGGCCGTATTACGCGAACCATTGAGTCTACTAAACTCTGGATAGAGTATAATTTCAAATTCGCATTGTTGATGGCAAAATTGAGCGTGCATGGATGTATAAGAATGCTCATTTAAAGTTGTGGTAGTCACTGCTTACACTCAAAGAGGAATGGTCAGGAAAACGGTCAGAAGTTCAATAGGAATGAATGTGAAGGCAATATGACAATATTCCATAGTAATGTATTGATAGGAAAAGTTAAAAATGTCATTTGGCGTTTGAAATGTATTTTAATTTGGCAGTATATTTTATATTTCTGACCACTGAACGTGTGCTATATGTATATTTTGTATACAAAATGGGGTTTCAATATTTCCAATATATTTCTTTATTACAAGGAAAACAGTTGAATGATTAAATTTAACTATTAATTTACCAATAGTGCACCCTTCGAGTATGATGACTCCGATGGGTTCCTTGTCGGTTTTCTTGTCGAAATAAAAAAGCAGATTTCCTTTCAGCACAAACCATCTCCTTTGAAAGCTTTTATTAATTTCGCCCCGCTTCAGTAACCATCCTTCTTGATCTACGGGAGAGTTTGATGCTGCGAAACCTATCAGATTCTTCTCGTTGATCTTCATTTTTTAAAAATTATTACAATAAACAGAACATCCTACATCCGCCCATAGACATCGTACATTCCGAATGGCACCCGTTGAGATTATCTTATATTATCAATGGTTTATAACAGCGCTCTTACTAACGGCCGTCTGACCACCTCTTCGAGTGAAGAGAGCTCTAGTGCAGATTAGGCTTAAACATTGTGCGATGAACGGTTCACTTTTCGGTCGACTTTGGCGAATTTACGCGAGTAGAAGCGGATGTTTAGCGTGCAATCGAACATTGGAGAGTTTAACAACTAATCCTGCGGTAAAATCCAGTGAAAGAAACAAATTTCAACGTAGAACTACAAACTTCGAAAAACAGAGTTATTATAAGCCTAAATTGTTGAAATGGAGTGGTGCGGAAATTGACGAAAAAGAAGTTCTGCGGAATATTAAATCGAAAAACGGTACATTGCTTTCGTTTTTCAATAAAACATCCGTTAAACCAAGGTTATAAACTCTTCAGTTAACCGTATAAATTATAATTATAACGTTGATCAGGTTGATGTAAACTAACAGGATCAAAAATAGTAATTCATTTTGTTGCGTTCAATCTTGATTTTTCTGCAGATGCTGATAATTTTGGGAGTTTCACTTGTGAAAGCACCACAGAATTGCCTTTGGTTGATGAAGGGGATATTGCAGAAGAGAGACATGCACAAGCAATATTGAGAAGAGATGAACAGCCACCAATAAGTTTTTACGCAAAGGAAATTAAGAATTTCCTCAAAGAAAGAAAGGTGATGTATTAAATTGTGGTCATGTTTTTAATTAATCAATTAATTTATTTATTGATTGATTTATTTATTACCACTGTTTCCATACATAGCTGCGTGAAGCTTTGCATGTTTTGGAGGTCCGAATTATTGAAGATGGTGTCCAACCTGATGACTACTTATACAACCTGTTAATTGATGAATGTGGCAGAGTTGGTTACACAAAAAAGGCATTTGAATTGTACAGAAGGGTAAAATACTCCTTGAATCTACTACCACAAAACTTTTAGTAGTATTCATTTCATTTTTAAACCAAAACAATCTATATTCAGATGAAAGACCGGCAACTGAAAGTATCAGGATCAACCGTAACTGGCCTGTTCAATTCCTGTGCAAATTCCCCATGGCCTAAAAATGGATTAACAAATGCAAATTACTTGAGGAATGACATCAAAGAGAAAGGATTCGCTTTGAATGATACCAACTACCACGCGATGATCAAAGGTTTGATGGCGGAACAGATTTTCCCACTGTAATTCATTTAATTATTTATTCTGTGTTAATCTGTATTGTGTTTTCAGCATTTGGAAAATGCGGTGATCTGAAAACAGCGTTTGAAATTGTAGATGAAATGGCGGAATGTAAAATACAGCTAACACAGCACACATTCAGTAATTTATTGGTGGCTTGTATTTCAAACAAGGAAGCTGGATTGCTGCATGCCATTTTGGTATGTTAATTGGTTAATTCAGAGTGTCTACTTGTTTTCAAAAACAGAATATCATGACTTTATGTATAATTTTTGACACTTTACATAATTTGGTTATTGATTTCTGTGTCCCTCTTCTAATTTGTTGGAACAAAACACCAATTAAGCATGGAACTTTTGAAATTGGACGGTTCATTCCACTTATTCATCAGTTTGTAAGGGATTAATCTGATTTGTTACGTAACTATCTTAACATTATGCATTTTCTGTCCTGGAAAAAAGTTATAAACATTCTTGAAAATACTGGAAATACACTGAAATTTTGAAATGAAAGTTTAGTAGACACACTGTTTAATTTTCTTATCATATGCTATTATGTAATACAGCAGTTTGAATGCTTCTATTGCAGATTTTTCGAACCATGAGGCAAAAGAAAGTAATACCAGGTGTCTTTGGTTATAATCTGTTACTGCGAGCCGTACACGATTGCGGAATCGGCGATGCGGCAATCGCGGAGAAGCTGTTGCTAACTCCCGAGAAACAATTTCTTGCCGGCTCCAAAAAGAAACAGGAACATCTCACTACTTCACTATCCAATCAAGGTGAAAATGCCATAACTTCATCTACTAACAACAATATCTCGGAAGTGGCCATCGCGCGCATCCCATCCGCGTCGATTCCCGATCTACTGAACCCGTATTTTGACCAGGGTTCAATAGTAGCTCTCAATTCTCTGACAGCTCCTTCAAGAAGGTGAATTTATTGGCAGTTACCTAGATGTTCAAACAAAAATTTATGATGATTTATTTAATAATAGGTTGTCGTTGTTGGGAGGCGTGAACGGTATCCTGAGTCGCATGCAGCGGGATCGCGCCAAACCGGATTTGAAAACCTTCACACAACTTCTACAGATTGTACATTCAAACAAAACAGCTGAATCTGAACTGCTTTTTGCAATGGAGAAAAGTGGGGTAAACCCCGATATTACGTTTTTCAACACGCTTATTAAAAAGAGGAACTTCCGTGGATGTTTCAAAGAAGCTACTGTAGGTATTAAACCAGAAATACTTGTAGTTTATAAGTTACACACTTGATATATAATTGTAATGTTCAATGATTATTTTATTACAGAGTGTTTTAACTCTTGTTTCGAGAAATAAGTTGTTTCCGGACATGATGACTTTCGGGTGCCTTGCGTTAGGCTGCCACAATTGGGACGATGGCAAGAGACTGATCAGTGAAATGAGGGTGGGTGCAATAATGCACTGTTATTTAAATATTGTAGGGAATTTATAAATGATTAATTAATATGTATTTCAGAATGCGGGGTTTCGGCCAAACGTAGAGATATTGGGATCTCTTGTAAAGAATGCGTGTTACACGCGTGATTTTTGGTACCTCATTGACATGTTGAAACTGATGAAGGAAGAGAACATACAACCATCTCCAAAGCTTCTTGAAAATGTAGAGAAGTGCAGGTTGCAAATGAGAGATGAAATTGTGAAGCAGGTATTTAATTTTCAATAATTTATAAGGCGGCTTCTTCGATTTATACCGGACTGAGAAATTACTTATTTCATTATTTATTTGGTCTAGGAAAAGGAAGGACATGTATATAAAAGCCCTTCTGGGTTTGCTACATTCATGAAATACTACAAGCAATGGCTTGCCTATATGAAAGTTGATCTTCCCGGTCATCCGTGGGACGCGTACAACTCTGAAAAAGTAGATTTGGACCAGTCCAGCGCAACAGAGTCAAAAACTGATGCAGATTTCAGATAGTTATTGTGATAAACAAATAGTATTTTATTTCATTTACTTATTTCGCACCATTATAATATAATTGTGCAGCCCAGTTGTTGTTTATTCTTTTATACAGTCGTTTCGCATTTGAATATAAATAATGAAAAAGGTGTATAGTATCAATTCAGATTATTTACTACACCCTTCCCACCTGGCACCTAATATAATCTTTTATTTGCAGGAAAATATCACTTCTTCCTGAATCGCAATCATACGGTTTGCGTAAACGTAGCGGATGGCGGTGGTTGCGACGACTTGGAAAATCCAGACAGCATCTGAGCGACACAGATAATATTTTGATATTAATTATTGAATTCGATGTGGCTAATGATTTAAAAGATAAAGTAAGGAATGTCACCTTCTTGAAGGCTTCTCCTTTCAAAATGTTAGCGGTGACCGTCGTGAAACCACCTTTTTCACCAATCCTACATCTGATGTAGCCGTAAAGATTGGCTCCACTCAGAAGCATGCCAAGAAGCACAATAGTCTGGGAAATTATATTTTCTCATTAAGAAATTAAGTGATGACTATGATTAGAAGAGGAAAAAATAGGTACTCACAAACCACTTGAAATTGAAAGATATCAATGTTGAAAAGAAGAAGAAAAACCAGAGTAGCGGTGCTAAGACTAGTGCTACCCAGAAGACACTGGAATCTACTGAACTGGACCTGTAATTAGTTTGCTTCTCCTGTAACAAGATAATGAAAATACAGCAATTTAGTCCAAAACACATTCAGGTAAGAATTAAATGTAAGAATTCCTTAAATTGTGTGTATTGAGAATAATGGTACTTTGGAAGGGAATAAGAAATAAATACTGTTCAAGGTTAGTTTTAAATTATTTAACTTTAGTCAAATATAGCTTTAAAAATAATATTCTGTGATTGATTTTCCATATTGTTATCCACATAAACATTTAAATTTGAGGTTTTATGTCACCCCATATTCTTTTGAGTGAGTTCTGCGACATAAAAAAATATGGATTCCCCGTTTTAATAGGTCAAAATCTAATCCATATTATAAACTGGTTTTAACAGCAGGTAAATCACATTAATTATTATTTATGGGACTTTTTAGTCACGTGACTTGGCCATATACAAGAAAATTATTGTAATCATGATTTTGGTGTAATATTTCTAAGATTTGATTCAACTGGTGTTAAATTGCAATGTACTACAGGTGTATTGAAAAGGGGAAATTCTTGTGTTTCATTTTGACAGTCATGCAACGGGGTTAAAGGACAAGGTCATTTTATCCCGCCAAAAAGTGGGTCTCATCGTACTTTTCTCGACTCGAACACCCAGTTGCTGTTTCCCTGCGGGTCCACGTAATTCCACCATCTGAGGCCGACTAAAATCCGACCACTGACGTTTTTAACCGTCCAGAAATCGGCAGACAACAAGAGAGTGATGACCACGAAACTTGCGATGAAACCTTCACTGAACCAGCCGCAAAAAAGATACACCAGAACGGCACCCAAACGAAAACACACGTGGAAAAGCGCCGTGAAAGGATGCCTGCGAAATAAAACCGCACTTATTTGTAAGTATAAACGTTAAAACGTATACTATTTACCGTTTTTAAATCTCTAAATTTTAAAATAACACGTACGCTAGTCGATCGTTCGGTGCGTTCGAGTAATCCGAAAAACCTAATCCGCCATCGTCGTTATCGACGATATAACCCTAGAAATGTGAAAACAAGGGTGAAAATCATTTCAGATCCTGTTAAATATAAATAGGCACGTCTTGTTAAATACTTGCCGTCCTAGTTGTCATGTTGGCGCTGGCAGATTTGACGAAAACGCGATTGCGCACCGGATTGCGGCTAAACGCACCGGTGCGTTCGGTGTGGGGTATTGGAGATTAGAGCGCGATCCGGTGCGTTCGGTGCACTCCTTCACCGGTTGAATGCACGAACGCAGCCGTTGTCATCGCAGCTGTGATATATGTTTTTATTATTCGTTGTCAACACCGACATGCAGACAGATCTCGAATGTCTCTTTTGTTCACGGCTGCAGAACTTGTTGGAAGTTAGATTATTATATTGAAACTTAAACGGAAACGGCGAGAATGAGAGAAAATGGAACGTTCTACGGCCATTTTGCGAAGTAAGTTTAGTTATTTGTTTTCCCGCCTTAAAATTACGAATTTGTAAAGGCTTTTCTAATTAATATCCTGAGACTGGATGTCGATGAAATTATTGTTTATGTTCTTTGTTTGAACCCAAGTTTGAACTGTTGAACTGCGTTGCTATCGTTTATTAATATTTTGGGTATATTTTAGATAAAAAGTTGATAAATTCGTACGCTAATAAGATTCGAAATTCGAAAATGCATTAAATTACGAAAAAGAAGTTTAATTCCTTGTGTCCAATTTCCTGCAGAGTTCTGAAGTTATTTTTGACCACTTAGGTATTTAAGAATAAGTATAAATCGGTATAAATAAATATGTATCGTCAGGAGTCAGAATATAACTGTAGTTCTCTTTCCTATTACTAGAGGGCGCCACCTGTGCCATGATTAAAATTATAACAATCTGGAGAAATTTTGGAAGCAAGCATGAAGTCATTTGACCGATGACGTCATAATTACCCCTAGCACCAGGAATTGCTATAAAGAAAATATTGTGTCTGGGTTATTCCTTTTCTCTCTTATCATTTGGCAAATTACTGGACAGGAAATTGTCAACTTCTCAGGTTTAAACATTATAAAGTTATGGCAGCTTTCTATAAAATGTGGTAAACATTCAAGTTATGAAGGGGGTCAGATTAAAGAGGTTCACCCCTATGTAAATCATATGGTACATTTCGGTTCCATGAAAAAAGGTCAACTTTGTAAGGTGGTCAGTATGCAAGCGTGGTCAAGTTCACAGGTTTCACTGTACATACTTATTATATAGCCTATCAGTTTTTATTTCATTCCTGTGTTCGATGATTAGGTTGTGAGCACATCACTGATTATATAGTTTCAAGGAAGGCGTGCAATCTTGAATTTCCCATGCAGTTCTGAATAGGCGTTTGGTTATCGACAGGGGGCGTGGCTAAATGATCGATTGACCACAGTCGACCCACAATGAATAGTAGTTGCAATGTCAATCGGGAACCATGCAGAAACTGTGAATTCTGGTAATGAACTTTGAACTCGACTGTGCATTGTGTACAACTTGACTGCCAGGTGGCGCTGCAATAACGGATATCGTCCATTGTTTCGAAAATGCGTTTGGTTATTCTCTAAGCCTATAGTGTTATTTTCCTTGTTTTTGCGTGATTTTCAATGTGTAATGATTACATTTTCCCCCCTTTTTACTCGGAACAACCAAAAAAGCAGTTGAATCGTTTTTCGATGCTCCTCCATATTAACAAATAAATGTTTTCAGTTTGCGATTTTTTTCTCGCTCTCCCTCACAGTTGATAATTAAGTCCAGTTGCAGTTTTGCTTTTTCATTGGCGATAATTGCATCTTCATGGTGAATTGGATGATTGGTGGTTTTGGGGGAGGGGGGGACTTTGGATGAATGTGGGGGGAGCGTGGGAAAAAGGTGATATCGATTAATCGATATTGCACCTGGAATGGAAGTTGTATTTAGGCCCTTGTTTCAGTCACGTGCATTGTATGGGAAAGACTTTTGGCATTGAGCACACTTAATTTCTCAGCTTAAAATGAATTACTCAATGTCATTGCATTGTAAGTTAGGGCTTTATTGGTGAACTGATATTTGCGTGCTGCTGTTGCCAAATAACAATCGTTTCGAGAACTACTCACTCCGGTGCATGTATGCACATAAAACATGATGGCCACGCTAATTAGCTTCCGTGGTATAATTCATTATAATTGCGTTATATATACAGTAGATTACTCATGCATATCCGCTTTAGCTCCAAACAAAAAAAATGTCTGCATTTTTAACCGATAGGCCTTATGTCTTTTCCAAGCTGTGACAAATTATTAATTTTTCCTCCCTGTAAAATGCTTTACGTTCATGGGGAAACTTTCATAATTGAAATATGTAAGACTGTCAAGTGTTCCTATATTTCCTATATTTTACCTACTTATTCCATGAGGATGCGTTTTCCAATCTGAGTAGGTATGTAAAAGTGGCAATTCACAGAAGTAATAATCCTCAACTCATAGATCAGAAACAGCACAAAATTTATTTAAAGGACTTCTGACACGGTCAACCCTCAGGTAACGGATTTCAAAAATACTCGGCACAGGATATCAGGTATACAACCTGAAGTTACATAAAAAATTTGAGC
>JAQFZQ010002770.1:0-12718 GCA_034696005.1 Glomeris marginata | reverse complement strand
GCAGCTCTTTGCTCTAACTGTGCAAAACTCTGAATCAGTATTTATATAAGGCATGGAAAACCGGTTTTGGGTGAAATGTCATATTTCTAAATATGAGTAATATTGTGTCACAAAATGTGGACTGAATTCTCAGAAATGGTTGTTAAATACTTAATGCAGCAAATCATTTAACATATTTTCATTACATATTTTTGATTTAGTTGTTCTAAAAAAATGTAAGAAACTATTCAGAACTGTGCAGGGTTATAAGTTAGGGATGTGCGTTATGTCACTTAACGCGTGGTTCAGTATATCCGTTGTCACAAATTATTAATTGTTTTGATTCATTTCGAAGAAACATATAATAGATTTAATTAAATATCATATATGTCATATACATTGATTGACATTAAGTTTTCTACAATATACGATACTTTTTTGGAATTTTACATCCGCGGCATTTCGACGATATGTTACAACGGTGACAAATTTCGAGTCACAACATTCATTATGTGAATGAATATATCACATACCTTATACAAATAAGGTAACGATGATAACGACAATAACGAACTTAATAGCTAATTAATAATACGAGAAATATTTACAAAATTGCATCGGTTCGACAAATGGACACGATACGGTGTCTTCGTCACAATGGGTGTTGCTTCTTTCTTATATCGGGGGAAATGTCACAACTTAGGTTTGTCCACTTCAAGTGAGGCACATGGGATTCCAGTTGGAACAGTGGATTTCTGTTGGAACGGTTCTATCTTGGGTTTCTGCGATGTCCATTTTCTCTTGAAACGTGCGCGTCGAGTTCCTTCTTCGGCAAAGTTAACGCTTCTTTGTTCTTGAACATATCATTCTGTTCATATTACAGTGTAAGGGATTCTTTACAGACATAGCATTCCTTTTGCGCACAAATACAAATTTATATTGTTGCAATTAGATCTATTTCTAATTCCCAAAGTCAATGGTTGTTTGAATTACGTTGACATTCCCATTGCCAGCAGTTTATAGAGATAATTTTCTTCAATAATGTCAATATTCCATTATTTCAAATGATTTAAAATGAAGTGTTTCCGTAAATAATATCTAGCTATATGGCTTCGATGTTTTTGGAACATTCCGTTCAGTTCAGGTTAAATTACAACACGCACTGCGTCATTGTAACATGCTTCCACAATGTTTATCATAATCCAAACAACAGATCTGATTTGGTCTGAAAAGTTTCCTTTTAGGACCATTTGCTAGTTCTTTGTCTGTTTGGATATTGGAATATGCAAAATATGAAACACATTATTGCACACATTCAGTCTGATTAGATTCCAAATCGATGCCACAGCATGCAGTATAACGGTTTCATTCTTTTGTATGTATTTATATTATGGAAACATTGCCTCCAATAACTGTCTGGCTTTGGAAATGTTATCAGTCAAAACACGAACATGCAGTATGTAGTTTACGTTCACAGAATATCAAGGTAATTGATGTGTTAAAAATTGTGTGGATATATTATAGTGGTTTTATATCGAAAATAACATTTATACATTTGATATTTGGATTAATAGTTAGTCATTGCATTTGTGGGACATGCTGTTAGTGTTTGTGTTCAGTTACGAGCAGTACGTACTAGATTTGTCACATTAAATAATTGGCTTAAGCAATTTGAATGTTATCTTCCATTACATTTCACTGATTTGATTCCTCATGCTCTGAATCAAGGATACAATATCTGGTCTACCTTTTTGTTCAGCATCTGCTTTCAATTTGTCAAACCTATGTTTTGCAAGATTAGAAACATCAACACCTTTCATGAGGAGAAATTTTGCTAATTCATGGTCACATTTGTCAATCGCACCGTCCAAAACGGTATTTCCTCTTTTGTCTTCTGCGTTAATATCGGCACCGTATTGAATAATGCTATTTAATCTATAATAGCCAGTGGCTATATGAAAACGTTCAGCTGCGCGATGCAGCACGGTCTCCCCATACTTGTTGCGTACATATATGAACTTTTGGTACATTGTTTCTTCATGCATTCCGTAAATAATTTCAGTACCCCACGTAAACATTTTTGAAATAAATTTATATAGGGTTGCACATCTTTGGTTGTTAGTTAGTTGTTGAGGTGTTTGTTGAATTGTGTTTGTTGCATCGTAAGGGGCTCCTCTTTGCAATAAATATGTCATGAGTTTGATATTGTTTGCTCGAGCAGATAAGTGAAGAAGTGTATTGCCTTCTTCATCACGTAAATTAATAAGTGCAGTGCACGCTTCAGCATTACTCGCGTCAAATGCTTTCAAATCATTCATGACCATGAGCATATTGCTAATTTTCACATAATTAAAGATATTCTGAATTGATTGCAAGAATTTTGAGATCTTATTGTCTGCAAGCTCCATTGGTGTTTTACCCTCCTTGTTCAAAGGATTGTACTGTGCTCCATTCTTTAGTAAAAGGTAAACTATTTCACAATTTCCATTATCTGCAGCACAGTGTAATGGAGTGTAACCATTTAAGTCAGGTTTACCAATATCAACTAAATTTTTATAAAGGAGAAACTTGGCCATATCAGTTTGACCATATTGAGCCACCCAATGCAGCAGTGTTTTGCCATCCTTGTCCCTAATTTTCAAGCAATCCAGTTCTTGAATGGTATCTAGGAAAACTTTGATATTTTTTGTTGATATGGCACTAAATATTTTGATATTTTTTGTTGATATGGCACTAAATATATTGCCAATTTTGTGCAAATATTCTGCAATATCATCATGACCATTTTTTTCAGCAATTTCTTTAGGAGTATAACTTTCAGAATTTTTGGAATTAAAAATCGTTCCGGTGCGCTGCAATAAGAACTTAACAATCTCAATACTTCCGGTCTTAGCTGCTAAGTGCAAGGGTGTATTTCCTTCCTTATTTTTAGTGCTAGTACCTTCAGCATTAAGCACTTTGCACAACCTGTAAACCACATCGGGCGCTTTCACACAAATAGCTAAGTGCAGTAAAGTATCCTCATTTGTGTTTTTAGCATGAACAAGTACCATTTCATTTTCAAATGCCCAATAGTCTATATCTGTAGTTACTCTACAAACATTTTTGAAGCATTCGTCGACATCATTGAGCAATTTGCGGGTGTCATTGTGTATCTCATTTTCAATATAATGATCCAAAACAGTTTTGTTGTTATTATCTTTTGAATCGTATATTGCTCCTTTCTGCAGAAGTAATGCAACTACATTGAATTTGCACTGTGCAGTATTAGAATTCAAGGAATCTAATGCTGCGTAGTGAAGTGGTGTTCTACCATCTTCGTCTTTCATATTAACATCAGCTCCAGCTTCAATAAGATAAAATGCGAAAAATGGTGTGGACATTGTAGCTGCGCTGTGCAACAATGAAAGATTGCCAGACTGCAGGATTTCATTTGCAAGCAATAAATCTTTTGTACTTAAAGCACATTTGGCTTTGCATTTTACCAATAAATATTTGATTGTGTTAACTCTTTCTTGTGTGTCCACATTAATTGATCTAAATTCGGCATTCAGAGCATAATCAAGTGCAGTCTGACCATTATAAGCAACAATGTTCGCATCCACTCCTGTGTTAATGATTCTCTTCACTTCATGGACATCAAAATGTTCAGCAGCCCAATGTAATTCTAATTTTTTGAAAGAATGTTTTGTATTACTGCTTTGTGATAGTGATGAATCAGTTTCTATACTTGTGAAGCTTTGTATCACATTTGGTTCTTTTATTGAATTCAGCACAGCATTATATACACTTTCATGTCCATATTTTTTAAAATATTGCATAATAGGAATGTTGCTTGTGGCAGCTCTTCCATTAGCATTAAGCAAATAAGGAAACTTCATTAAAAGTAACTCTAGTATGGGTAGGAATCTGTTTGTAACGGGTGGTAAAGACAAATTAACGTGTTTCACGGTATATTCATATACACTTTGCATTGCAGCATTATCATTCAATCCGCTAATATCAGCACCATTCAAAATCAAAATGCATGCATTATCCCAATCTTGTTTTGCAGCTGCATAATGCAGACTAGATTCACCATTAATGTCCCGGTGATTGACAAATTTTACAAGATTTGAAGATAAATGTTTGCGCTGTTGAAAAATACTGTTTCCCATTTTCTCTTTCAATGACAATTCTGTTCTGAAGACATGGTCATATATGTTAATATCTGCTGTGTAATTAGTCAAGAGTTTGATGACATCTACATGTTTGTTCATTGCTGCATAGTGCAAAGTGGTTTTACCAAAGACATCAGCTCTGAAAGCATCGTATCCATTGCTTAATAAAACATTCACAATATTTAAGTGATTTTCCTGACATGCTAAATGTAATGCTGTCCTTCCCAATTTATCAACCCCTATATCACTGCCTTTGTTTTGCATTTCAACTAATTTTGCAATGTCATTTTCCAATGCTGCCATGTGCGTTGGTGAGTTTCTCGACAACATTTGATCGACGAAACGGCGTATTACCATATTGTCATCTAGAAACAGTTTTCTCATTTGAAATTCTTTTGTTAATTGTAGTTCATTCCCATTGCTTTTTAAATTGCCCACAAGCAAATCAGCAGTAAAATATTCTGCAAATGTCCTATGTATGAAGTAAGTGTTATCTTCACTGCCAAACGACTGAATGATTCCAACTGACATAAGGTCCCTTTGTTCTTCCTCTTTAGGAAACCTGTGTTTGTAGTTTAGTTTCTTTTCTTCAGGGAACAACATGTGAAAAGCCAAATATCTGTGGTCTGCATCGAAAGCTTTTGACAATCTGTTTGTTATGTATGGGGAATTCTCCTCAAGTCGAGTTTTTTCTCTGAAATAAATATTGTACCTCACTTTGATGAATCGCTTGTACATGCTTAATAACGTGATGCCATCAAATTTTTGCTGTGAATTGTTTTCAGCGTCATTTTGAAAGCCTTGTGCTAATAATCGCAATTGCAGAGGAATTCCCATTAATTTCAGCATTGTATTTCCAAGAGAGCGTCTAGAGTTTTGCAACAACATTACCGCATATTTCCTCAGATTGTCTTTAACATTACATTTTTGAAAAACATTCAGACGTACTCTCCAATAGTTATGCAAGAATTCCTCTTGTTCGGTTCTGTCTAGTTCCTTAAACCTGGTTGCAAATATTGCTAGAGCATTTTCTAATTCTCGGGCCCTTGTCTCTCTAGTGGTAATCCACAATTTTGCTGACGTTTGAAAATTCAGGAACTTTAGAAGTCCAATAATTGTTGTCTGTTGGTCATCATTTATTTCATCAAATGCATCAAATAATATCAGAATTGGTCTCTTTTCGCATTTATCTTGTTTCAGTTTGTGTAGGAATAGTTTCCTTGCCAAATCACATTGTATACCTGTACTTCCTACTCTAGAGAAGAAGTCAGACACTTCTTCAAAATGCACATTATGCTTCTTTTTATTTGATAGCAATGCGTTGATTGCTTCTCTGCATTCTCTAAAATCTATGCGAATCACCCAATTTGTTTCTCTCATTTGTTCCGATAAACTGGTCAATGTGGTTGATTTGCCCATTCCCGGGTCAGCTGCAAATATTACACATTTGCATTCCGCATCCTTCCTAAAGTTCACTTCATCAGATAACATATGACCTATACTGACATAATCACGTAACCCTTTTAAGGAGCCATTGGAACGTATCCATAACAAATCTCCACCGTCGATTTTAAACCAGTGTTCAGGTTCATTATTCTCACAGTTTCCCTGCGTAATATTTTCATTCATGAATGCAATTTTCCCATTATTGCAATTCATGTGAAAACGTACACCTTTATTTGCCATACACACTTTAAACACACTTTCTACATTCATTTTATTGTCACTGCCAGAGAAAATGAATGTAGTATCAGAAAGTTCTCTTTTTATTAGTATATCTGGTTCCACATTGCCTTGAACTGCATTGATTTTCTGCAAAGGGACATTGGTACTGTGCAATATAAAATGATCTTTGCTGTTTTCATCAATTTTAAGCCATAACACCAGCTCATTTTTCCCATCCCTCAAGTTAAACGCGGCTTTTGCATGATTTTCTGAACTTTCAAATATAATTCTGCCTTTCTGGCATTGGGTCTCAAATTGGCTAATACAGTTGATATTGTAAGTCTCAAACATCTGTATTAATCGCTTATTATCAGATGTGCAAATGAAAGTGCCCGATTCAATTACATTTGTCTGACAGAGTAAATCAACTGAAATTCTGATTTTTCCTGGATGTCGAAATTGACGCTTTGTGTAAAAGTTAGGGTCATAAAGCTTCTCAAGTTTTAAGTGCTCAGTGGTGACCTTAAACCAATAAACTGTTCTACTCTTCTCCTGAACACACTCTTCTTGGAATTTCTCAAGCATGTAATGCTTGCTTTCATTTATGTAGATTATGATGTCCCTATTGCACATACTTTTTTCTATGAAATCAAAGTCTTGGGGATTTTGTTTTAAGAGATTAACAATGTCATTCTCCTTTCTCTCAAATATCAGAAACAGAGATGTCCCATCTAAACATTTGCGCAAAATGTCAACAAGATTATTAGTTGGAAATTTTACAGGTACATTTGCACACGCGGCTTCCATTTTGTGCAATCTCAGCGGTTCATTGCTAATTACCATGTCTTCATTGTTAATTAACTGCATTAATATCTTTAAACTGATGGCATCTCCAGCTTTATCGCAATTGTCTATTAAATGTTTCAACTTAATTTTGTCCCCTTGGAAATTCACTTTTTTCTCAAAAATCAATTGCTGCGATCTTGCGGCTAAATCTTTAAATTCTATTTTCAAAGAGCAATAATTTTCTAAAATGGTTTTTGGCACATCATAATCGGTAATTATAATTATCTTCTTATTGTTCCCACTCATTATATCAGACAGTTCCTGCAATAAATTGGCATGCTCATTTCCGAAATTACCTTCAATAACCAGCAATTCCTTGCTATGAATTGCTAGCAAAACCTGGTTTTTAATGCTCATTAATTTGTCCAATTCCAGAAATAATGACTGTTTGCTTTGAATATCCCAATCACTGACACTGTCAAAAGCCTGAAAGACTAAAACTGTTCCTAACAATGTTGCACTTTCTGCAACAATATTGAGAACTTGATGTTTTTTCACTAGATCTGAGAGTTCCTTGATTTTTTCATCTACAAACTGAATGCCTATTTTCTTATGTTTCACATTACTCGCATTAATAATGTGTACTGCATCCAAGAAAATTTGATCATTTTCAGTAATGTAGATTCCCTTTTGGCACAGTTTCGATATTAATTCCTTTGCCTCTTTAAATACACTTCTAACGTTCCAATGGTTCCCATAAATAGGTTCCATTTCCTTTTGTATAATATTATCTAATTCGCCTTGTTTTGGCTGATCGACAAAAAGGTAAAATTGTTGAAGGAATTCCTTAACATCTCTGTTATCTTTTGCTTTTCCACCACACAGTTTATCAATTATACTTTCATTTGTCTTAAACTGCACAATAGAACCATGTTCTGTATTGGCCATTTTAACCACATCTGCGTCATGATTAGTTTGATCCCTGGTAACATCAAATTGAAGCGAATTGTTGGTGTAAAGTATGAAATAACAATCTTTGAAATCTCCATTAAATATTGGAGGTGTTTGTTTTAAAAATTCCTCCCTGATTTTAAGATATGCTTCAAAATACATCGGAAGACTATAGTCCCCCTTTTCAGATAACAACATGCGATACCCGACGATAGCCTTTTTGTTGCCACCTTTGTGCTTTAATTGTATGAAAAATGTTTGTGACTGTTCTTTCCCATCCTGAATATTGTTGTGTTTGAATACAACATCATCAAATTTCTCAGCCTCCTCTACATTGTTTCCAAGATGAAAGCTTACATTGTTAGTCAGCCCTCGAAGGAGTAACATCATAAATAGTTTTTCTTCGTACTTGATCCCCTGTAAACCTGTATTCCGTGCCCCTTGTGTTTTCTTATGTTTCGTATGTTTGGGAATCGCATTGTTCATTTTCTCTTGCTCAACAAAACTCTCTGTTTCATTATCACGTGCAGTGTCTTGCTCATCAGAACATTTTGGTACACCTTCAGAATTCGATGATACATTTACTGGATTCTTATTAATTCCAACTTCGAACTGTTCCTTTTTAAAACTTTTGGGATCATTGCATGCATCGGTATATTCGTTAAGAATTGGTGTGAAAAAATCGTCTCCTTCATTTAAGATATGTATTTGGTTAACAGCATCATAATCAACATTTGTTGATTCATTACAGTTATGCTGCAAGTTCTCTGTCAATTCTGAAGGCGTTCCAATGGTTTCTGGAATAGCACTTGCTGCCAGTTTGTTATCCTTTGTAGAAACGTGAGCAATATGAGCCTGCTCTTTCACTTTGCCCACATGTTCATCATGTTTAATGGCATGAGACCCTTTTGAATCATTTGGTCCAAGCAGTGGCTCAAAATGCTCAGCTCCTTTGTTTACAATGCGTATTATTCTGTTTGACGCGTAATCAATGTTGTTTACTGATTTGGATCCATTCTTATCCACTATTTGATTAGCCCATACAACTATGTTTTCTACCGTATATTTCTCAATCACGTGAAGCGTTACATTGAAAATATTGCATATAATTCTTCCTTCTATTTCTGGTCTACCCCACATGGCACTCTTCATTCCCAAAGGACTTTTAGCCTGACTGAAATCCTTGGCACAATGTATAACATCTTTCACATAGAGATTTACATTTTGCTTTTCGAATTCGAGCGCTTGACTAACCCACGTGTCTTTGTTCTTATGCTGCTTAGCAAATTGTGCACATTCCCTTCTCAGGGACCTAACATCATATTTACCTGTCGGTCTCAGCTGCTTCAGACCCTGCGCAACAGAGTCAAAAAAGCAATCCCCTCCTCCCAGCGCCTTACCTACCTTGAAGTTTGAAGGAATTGGTGGGATCATGGCTATTGAAAAGGATATTCAAAATAATTAACAAATACTGACTACTATAGGAGAATTACTTTCACAAAGTAACAAAGTAAAATTGTTTTGTAATAGTATATTTATTTACCTTCTTGGATGTGTTGAGTCGTTTGTTGCTGCATGTTAAGCAATGCACAGAGATGCACAGATATGTGTCAGAGTGATGTTTAATCATACGAATTTGCCTTATAAACAGGATTAAAACCGTAGCAACAATCGGACAGATACAACATTTTAACGATACATTTTTTGCGATTACATTGGACTTCAGCAATAGAGAATACAAATGAATTGATAACACACATATAGACAGATATCTTACCTTATCTCAGAATATTTAAGCTCCTTAATGATATTTAACTTTAACAATCATGTGCTATGCTATATCCATCACGTCACACAGCGGTACATGCGGTACATAGCTGACTACATTGTACAAACATGACACCAGCATATATTCCTCTGTAATTTTTATGCAAATTAGTAAACCATAGTGTAATATAAGCATTTACATATATCCATAAATTAAATTTCAGTATGCTGATTTCTGGTTGTGAAGCTATGTACAGGGGTCTGTAGAAATAATATTAAAACCGTTGATTTAAATAATAATCAAATATTGCAGGAGTGTCATTTTAATTATATGTCATTTAAAACTTGATATCTAAGAATTAGTTATAAGTTACTATCATTGTAGTACTGCAAGGGTTTTTCCTCCATATCTCACACACTTTAATACGTGAAAGCTTATGTACACTATCAATGAGATAATCGATATGCAACTCTGTTCTTTCGTATAAGATATTCCAAAATCTGACTTTTTTAGTAGCAATATCTTTACATGCTATCAATTGCACAAAGGTTACAATATCTACAGGTCTCATGACATGCTATCTGAACACTTGAATTACATGGGTTTAGTATTTTAAAGTAAATATTTACCAGTTCAGATATAACGATGAAGTCGTTTATCTGAAAAATGAGCTGTGTAGATTCTAGGTAGATTATTCCAGTAGATACAGTAAAAAACAAAATAGAAATCCTGTTTACAATGATAAAGGTTTGCTGTATTAATTTGTTTAGCTAGACAATATTATATTTTGGAAACATTTATTACACTTTAAACAATTTTATTTAGTAGTTTATTATATAACATAGAAATTTGGTGGGAGGTGTAGTGTAAACTTCCAGAAACGTGCAGCAAAAACGTTCCAATGAGGTTTATTCCAGAAATAAAGAAAGTAATCGCGATTACAGTGGTAGTCAAACGAGCAAGTATCTTTCGGAGGGGAGATCGCAGAGGAACAATGTAACGGGTTCCTTAGTCGAGACAAGTCGAGACAATAGACTCACTGGTTTTATCGGAGAGGTAAAACTCGGACCTCTGTCCAGTACAGGTCTCACGGGCGATCTGACTTACTCTCTAGAGAGCGTAGCTTTTTTAAACAAAAGTACAGTTAACGTCCACTGTGTGGCGCTCTGATCGATTTGGGAGGTCACAGGGTGGAGACTAGCAATTAACAAAATTGTGCATCGCAAAGGGCTTCAATTACATCCATTCGTTAAAATGTTAATTATACTACTAAGAATCATACCCACACATTTCCAATTGATGTGTATAATAGTAATGCTTATGTTTAATCATAACCAGTAACCTAAAGCCAAAGGGACAGCGCTGACAAAGTGTGAGGAATCACTTCCAAAAGTGAACAAACCTTACAGATATTGACAAATACCAGCTTATTATCTTGTTGGTCTTCAGATTGACAACTTTCATTCTCTCTCACATTATCCTGAAATTACATAATTTGGAAAGTTAATTAAAGCATGTAAATAGTAAACTCTTAAAACTACATCTTGTGATGCCTTGCATGTTGACTTTGCAAGCACCACCTGGTTATCGTGTTTTCGTCTTATGTTCATGTGCGCATGTTGATATGTAAAGCCATACGTAGGTTAGGATTTTTATTTAAAGTGCTGAACAATATTTACACTAAACAATAGTTTATTATAAGAATGGCAAAGTCTAGTAGTGCAGGTGGCGCTGCAAATCTTATGATACAGCTTTATGCAACTCGTTACGCGGTTTAACCACGTATCATCATTTTGTGCCGTAGATTGCACTGTTTTGCTGATTCCAGTTTGTGAACATTCAAATATATAATTTAAAGGTGCTCAAATCATTGCTGTTATTACTATTTTTAGTCTTATGAGTTAATTGGGGAAATTATGAAGAACATAAAAACTAAATGTAAGTTTTTTGTCATTATTTCAGTAAACGAATACTTCAACATTTTGGGCAACAGTACTTAGAAAAATGCACATCACTGAAAATTAACTTCATTAAAGTAATCAAGGTATGTACTAATTACTCTTTACTGAGGAATAAAATGGCCACTTGCGAAACACATTATGTCGATTACCATCTTATCGATTCAGTATTCCTCGCTGTAAATTATTGGTTGCGTTGAAGCATTGTGTATGTTTAATTGAATATCATGTCATATATCATTAGACAGTAAGATTGCTACAATATTCAATACTTGTTTGGAAATTTACATCCCACGGCATTTCAACAAAATATTACTTTAGTGCCAAATTACAAGTCACAACATTCATTGTATGAGTGAATGTATCACATTCTTTACAAATAGCCCAGTGACGATTACTATGATAAGGAACTTAATAGCTAATTAAAATGACTATAAATATTGACAAATTACATGAGTTCGACAAATATTGGTGTGAAATTGTTAAGATGTCTTCATGCAGCACAATACGTGATGCTTCTGTAGATTGAGCAAATGACACTGCTTAGCTTTTCCACTTCAAGTCAGGCACACGAAGTTCCAACTGGAAACAGTTCTATATATCATGGGTTTCTGTGATGTGCATTTTCTCTTGAAACATTCATATCGAGTGTCTTCTTCAGCGAAGTAAGCACTTTGTTCTTGAACATAGCAGTCTGGCCATCTTGCATTGCAAGGGTTTCATTACAGACTTAGCATTTATTTTCGTACAAATACAAATTAATGCTGTGAAGTTAATTGCATTTAGGTCTATTGTTAATTACCAAAGTCACAGGTTCGAATTTGTTGACATTCCCATTTCCAGCAGTTAATAGAGAGTGTTTTCTTCAATATTCTCAACAGTCCAATATTTCGATCCAATGACGAGATAATTTGTGTCTTCAAATAATATTTAGCAGCGGCATCGATGTTTTTGGAACATTCCATTCCATTTACTTTCAGTAAAATTACAACACACACTGTGTCATTGTAATGTTTCTTGCCGTCCAAACAACAAACACTCGTTTGATCTAAAATGATTCTAATTAAGACCATTGTTAGTTCTATTTGTCTGTTTGGGTATTAGAATCTGCATAATTTGACCCTAATTAGATTCCAACTCGATATTACATAATGTTGTGAACTGTTTCATACTTTTGTATTTGTATTTTGTTATAATTTGTCTCGAGTAACTTTCTGGCTTTGGCAATGTCATTTTAGACAGAAGACGAATATGCAATCATACATGCAATTTGTAGTTAACATACACTGGTCAAATCGAGGTAAATGTTGTGGTAAATGTTGTGGTAAAAATATGTAACAGTGATTTTATATATGAATTATACAGGGTGGCCACAAAGTCTTTCCAACATTTCAGAAAAGTATTTAAAAAAACTACTGCGTTGATAACCATAAGGTTTGGGCAAGTTAAAG